>KV921251.1:20194-41077 GCA_002081555.1 Protostelium mycophagum | reverse complement strand
GTTTTCAATATTTTTATTAATGTGTTGGCGTCCTTCCATCTGTCATCTCGGTCATATTTGATTTTCAATCGCTCCACTTGCTGCTCTTCGCTCGTTGTAATCGTGTGTGTTTATTTCTTGGTAAATTTTACCGTTGAACAAGCTTGCACGTTCGTGAAGTGGTCATCGGTAGGTTGTTTCTTGCACGTTTTGTTCTGTTAGAGCTTCATAGTCATTTTCAATTCTCAGACAACCTACAGGGTGGGAGACCGCTGATGATTGGATCTATGTACACACCATAACAGCGAACCACCGTTCTGTACACGCCTGACGTCGACAGCAACTCCCCGACTCTAACACGGCGAATTTGCATTTCCCCTACTATACGGGAGGGGGCAAAGTGTCCTTCTCGGTGCTCTACAACGGTGCATTGGTGTACAAAAACGGTGAGATTTGTGGTCTTGGGTTGTGCTCACCTGATCAGCTGCGGGAGCACATATCGTGGCAACGGAAATTACCCCAATGCCCGCTACCATTTCACAACTTCTGGGTCCTTCTAAGACACTTGAAGTGCTCCACAAGAGGCACGCGTAGTCTGTTCATCAAACTAGCCTGTGAGAATAAAATCAAACTGTTTCTGGAATCAGAGGACAAGTGCCGAGATCGTCCAGCGACAAATCTGCAAACACAACCAACGTTCACATCGTAAGATAATTTTATTGCAATTAAGAAGACTGCACAGCCAGCTTCTTCAAGTGGTCCATAAAGACCTTCAGGTTGACGTCATCGGTGAAGATGACTTCTCCAGCGGACACGTTGCCAGAGTTGGTGTGGGTCACCACTGGGTCAATTATGGCCAACAAGAAACGAGCTTGAGAGGTTCCTTGATCAGCTTCTATGAATCTAGGCAGAGGGAATCTTCTCTTCATCAGATCCTGAGAAATTTCAGAGAATTGTCACGGTCTACAACGAGATGGTGAGGGAAATTTCGAGGAAGATTCGAACCTGTGCGGCTTCTTTTGGTTGCTCCAGCAGTTGTTTGAAGGCCTCGTGCTTCGGATCGTCTTGGTAACCAGCCTTTCTCCATGCGGCAATGGTGTCACCGTAGTGAACCAAAATGCGGAAAAAGCTTCAAAATTTCAGACCACAAGTCACGAATCACAAAATTGTACATCTACAACATTGTAAAACGCGATCAAAATGGCTCACCAGTCCAGTACGAGGATCTTGTCGGGTTGGATAGATGTAGATGCCAAAAGAACGGGTTGGGGTGCAGTGTTGAAGCCATAAGCCTCGAGTGTGGGCTGTATCATGACCAATGTGTTGGTCACGTTCTCTCGGTTCAACATGTACCTTTTGTCCAGATTATTTTCTGCACAGAAGAATAAAATATCTATTTCGTCCAAAAAAATCACAAAAATCATTTTTCAACTTGAAAACACCAAACAATTTCAAGTAGAAAAAGATTCAAGTTGAAGAATACCTGTAGTAGGCGGTCTCATCAGGAGAAGAGTTCCAGACTTGCAAAAAGTGTGATCTTCTCAAGTGAAACATAAATTGTGGATATAGGGAGAAGCTCGGTGACAGCTGGAAGCTGGAAGGGTCGTCCTTCGTGTAGTCCGCAAACTTGGCGACGAGTCTGATCAACATGCGGTCCAACCATCTGAAAAATTGAGAAAAAATATGACGGGGGGAGAGATCGAACCGGGTACCTCAGAACGTCAAAAGCCTCTTCGGTTTCAGCCTTGAAAACTGCAATTCTGGCCATCAAAACGGCAGCAGCCTCCTGGTCAAAGTTTCGTACGATGAGGCTGTTTTTAGTCTGCGTGTCAGCCCATCTGTTGATCATCAGATTCTCGTCGAAATCTCCGTGAAATTTCAAAGAAAACTCACTCTCTGCCGATGGTGGTGACACGTAAGATCCTCTCTCCGGTGGAGGATTGGTATTGGGTCAAAAATTGAATAATACCCTTCTGGTCGGGTCCCATAGTGTTTCCGTGCTGATGACGTATCAGATCTTTCTGGGAAATTTCGACAGAATTTTGGCTACCTGTATGACGACCTCGAAGAAAAATGCGAGGGTGGTGTGGTTGTCAAGACCACCAATTCTCCATCCGCTTGTGCCTCCGACTCCGATTTCCTGGGAAATGTGAGGAATGTTCCTGGGGATGACCCTCCTTCGAGGATTGTTGTTGATTTTTCAGACAGTTACGCCTGTCTAGCACAGGCAAGTGTAGATTGCCAAAATAAAAGCTTCAACGTAAAATCTCCACAGAGTTGATATTTTTGACAAACTTACCGTCTCTGAGACATTGTGAGTCTTCTTGTTTGCGGAAGCGGCGTGTCCAATACATCCCGACACCTTCAGCTCTTTGGTCGTCTACACCCAGTCAGATTTTCTTCTCGTTGTAGATCATCAAAAAAATTACGTGAACGTCGATCTGAGCGTTGAAGGCAAAAGAGTACTGGCCGTTCTCATTCTTTGTGAATATCTTTTGGAATGAGTCCTTAAACACTCTGGTCTCGAAGGCGTCTCCAAGGACAACAAGTCCTCCACTTTTCTTGGAAAGTTCTTGCATCTCGTAAAAACCAGGTTGGTCATATGCCTGGGCGAATACGTCGATGGCGTGGCCATTTGTTGCGGCTCTGGAGCCAAGGGACTCGTAGTACTATATGGTTTAATGACGTCATCAGAAAGGACCAATTGATTGTGCCGTAAGGCGGAGAAAACCATGTTGTGTTTTCAAAAGTATCTACAACGAGATAAAAAATAAAATGTACCTTGTATGCCTTTTTGGTGTGCTTGGAGTTGTCTTTGGCAATGTCGGTGTGTGAGCGGAGTGTCTCCTTCAGTTCCTCTGACACGACCATACCGGGACCATAAGTGCAAGGTCCTCCAGTAAACAACATGATACGTGCTCCACAGTTGGGGAAAGAAGATTCTGCGAAAATTAAGCGGGATGTAGAGGAAAATTAAAGTTACGCACCGAGAAGGCCGACGGCAACGGAAAGAGCAGCACCTGTAGCACGAAGAGGACGTTGTCCAGACTTGATTGGGTGGGGATCGACCTGCATCTCTTCCAGAATGGAAGTTAAAGTGAATTCCACATCGGCGTGAGGAAGGAGGAACCTGCAGAGGTCAGATGAAAAAATAAAGCAAGATGGAGGACGTACTTGCTGGAGTGAGTTCCATTCATGGATTGAGAAGCGGGCTTGCCGCCAAGGTTCAAGAGGTCACTGATCTGCTTGGCAGTGACATCTTTAGCACCATTAAATACATAGGACTTTGGTATCTCCTCGAATCCTAATTCAAATAATTGGACCTGAAAAATGTAAAGATGAGGATGATTATGTCAAAATAATTCGAGTCACGAACCGTCTTGCCGTAGGTTATCAGACCGACCAGAGAGTCTGGTGGCATGAGGGTGGAGACTGTCACGACTATGGTGTTCTTCAGCTCCTCTAATTCGGAGACTGTAAGGCAAGTGTCTATAACAAAAAGGAAGATAGGAGGGGGGAGGGGATTACGATCATTCGCTCTGGGAGTGACGTACTCCATCGTCGTATATCTGATGAAATCAGTGATTCGGCTGAACCTCTATGTGATCACCTTGGAATAAGTTCTGCAGGAAGATTTGTCTCTGTAATGTCAGCATAGTTGGCAGGGAGTTGATTACGGTTGAGACAAAGAGGACAGACCCACATTTTACTTCTGGGATCTACAGAGCTACAGGAGTCAGATCATGGTAACAAAAAAAAGCTATACGGACCAGTAAGGATTCAAGACTGTCTTGCAGTTGGCTCCTCTACATACGACCGGTTCATAGTGCACCTGGGGCACATTTTCCTTCAGAGGTGTGTATGTACAACCAAGAGGAACGACAAGCCGTGTGGCGTCTAAACGAGATGAAGGGAAGGCGTTGAAAGATAAACGAACACCATTCTGTTCTTCTTGCTCGTCAAAATCCTGCATGTCTGCGATCGTGAATCAGGTGACTCTTCAGAGGTTAGATGTCCGCTCTTACCGTTTCTTAGTTCGATGTGATGGATTGAATCCAACGCAGGAGATCTCGCCTTCGTGGCACTTTTTTTCGGACACGCACGTCTACAACAAAATTCCACAAAAAGGATTTTTGCTCAGGGCTTTGAATTTTGTTGAGCTCTTTATTGTTTAAAGACAGATATATCTGCAAGTTAGAATTTTAGAAGTTGGTTGCCTTCAAAGGAATTGTTGAATTACAACTGCAAACTAAAATTAGATCGATCTTTCCGAAGATTCAGGCAACAATCATGACGAACGATGTTGGCACATTCAGAGATCCAGCACCGTCCGCCTTCTCGTGGCGCCATCTCAAAACATCACACCTCAAGGATCTCGAACCTCGGCGGACATACGGCGATGTTTCAGAGTTAGTTCACTCGTCATTACTTTCTCTTCAACTGATCTGTCGCAGTTACCTTGCAGAAATATTTTCATTGAATGGATCAAAACAACGAGAGCTGATTATTTTGGATCTCTATACTCACCTTTTATTGTGAGTCGATCGACTGAAATCAGGGTACTGATCGGGGCAGATTTACAAAAGAAAAGAGAATGTCAGCCGAGAAAACGTCGACACTGTTTTCGATACTCGTACATGTTCATGAGATTACTACCACAACACGTGAGTCACCTTTAACAGGTTCAATGACAAAGATGTGATGCTAAAACGAAGTCAACCTTGATCTACTTTTTGTTCACATCTGACACCGCGTGAACAGTCCACATTAGTCTCGAAGAGGGGTTCGATGTATTCAAGGAACTCATAGTGCGACACAGTATTCACCGACCGCCTTTCAGCACAGAGGTTTTCTCTGTCAAAGACATCAAAATCATCACAGAATATGTTTCAAACACGTGAGTTCCGCGATGTACATCTCAAGTGCTGACATCATCTTCACAGCTATTTTCGTCATTTTAAATTGTATCAATACGCTTTTGGAAAGAAACATATTGTCAACATCAGCACTCAAGAGGTTGATTTCCGCGATTTTAATATCCTTGATTCACCTCATTAGATTGAATTAGAAGTGCCACCAGTTATCGCACCACTAGCTACAGCACTGCCGGCCGGTTCCGCACCTCCAGAAACCACTGGGGAAGCTCTTCCCATACCAGAGATAGTCTACAACGAGCCCACGTGAGTCAACTTTTCTTTCCAACAACTTTTTGCCCTTATGAACGCCCTTCTCGACACATACCAATTCCCTTAATCTCTGATACCATTGTGCAGTCTTTCTGAGAGACCCAGCTTGGACGAATCTTCGACTTCGCTCTTTTCCATTGTGGATCGTAAAGACGATGACGCTTCAAGTACTATGATGGAGGCTCATCATATAGACTCAAAAGAAACAAGGTCATCACCAGCCATCACGAGGAATGCTGCTCCCATAGTGAGTCGATCATTTCATGCATAAGTTGATCATGTCAGACTGGATCACCAACTTCAGAACCAAGAATGGGCCAGTCCGTCGCCTCCATCATTTCTATAAACGAAAATGACAGTGTACAGAAATTAAGTCAAGAGGTGAGCTGCGGAATTTGTGAGAAGGGACTGACAGGTTTCAGTTGTCCAATCTCGCGGTGCAAAACGCCTCAGCAATGGTGCAGAGCCACATCACAGCTTTGAGAGAGGAGATGGAGAGGCAACTGAAGCTCCACGAAGAAGCACTCACACTGAAAATGACCAAGATGGTCGAAGGAAGCAAGCATGGCAGAAAATAAATGGAGTAAACATATGAATTTTTCCGTTCGTTTTATCTTCGAAATGTTCCCGAGTGCGTAGGTTTCAAAAGGTTGTCTGTTGAAACTTTAAAACTTGGGGTCTCTCCCACTTTCTCGTGTTTTTACTTTTACTCAAAAGTTCAAGTTATGGAGAAAGTTGAATAATCACCAAGTCATAAGTTCGTGTATATTTGGTGAAGTATTTGGAATATCATTATGGGTCAACAGTACTCTGTTCGCCTGGGGTATAGTTCACGACTCATATCTCTCCTTCAGAAGTTGGTATTGGGCCTGTCAAATGTGTCAAATTTGATAGTATGTCAGTGTCACTTGCCTCCACTTGCGGATCTTTCTGTCTGGCCTCTTCATCTAACGTCGACCAGATCGATTCAAACTGTTGTAGATACACAAAAGCCCTGTCATGGTCCTCTCTATTGTGCAACACGATGGCATAATTCAAACAGGTCTCGTGGCTAGCTTCAATTTGAAGAGCCTTCTCGAACGCTCCACACGCGTTTTCGAAATCGTCGAGACGGTTCAGCGTGATACCAAGGTACATGTAAGTGGGGCCATAGCCGGGGTTCAGATTGACAGCGGACGAAAAGAAATGAAACGCTGATGCATTCTGAGAGAATCAGCAAATCGATTTCGACATTTGGTAAATCATAACACGAACATACAATATGCACAGTTGAAGATTTTGAGACTTGTTCTAGCAAAAATTTTGACCAGTAAAAGCGTCTGCGACAAAGCCTAACAAGACGAAGATTCGTGTTTCTGAAGATTGATATGATATCTACAACGCACCTGCTGAATGGTCAAGTGGATCAATCCCAGGTTAAAAGAAATGATCCACTCGAATGGTCCATGATAGAGTGCCTTCTTCAGGCAAGCGATGGCTGAGACATATTTTTTCTTGACGTGGAAGCACATACCCACATTGTTCCATAATTGAGGGGAGTCTGGGTTCACTCCAGCTGCCACTCTGTATTTTAACAATGCGCCATCTATCTCATTATGTTCTTGGACAATGGACGCGGCAGCAAGGATCGTCTGATTATTTTTAAAATTTAGATAAAATGCCAAGAATACCTTGATGTTTTTCGGGTTGTGTAACAATGCTCTGGCAAAATAATCAAAAGCTTTGTAATGTTCTATTAATGTTAGACTTATGAATCTACAATCTTGTAGATATACCTGATTGGATCAAATATATCTGACCGAGAGCAGTCAGCACTTCAGGATTTTCGTCAGAGTAACTGTGCCACGTTAACCTTTACTGCTAAATAAATTGTCATAGACCAGAAAATGACTCACTCTAATGCCTGAAGAAATGTGTCTCGAGCTAAAACGAGATTTTCTTCCATCAAATATAATCGACCGAGCTGCAAATATGTTTCGTCGTGTGGACTGACAGTGTTTGCTGTTTGAAAGGCTTCAATAGCCTTGATAATTTCAAAATCTTTTTCAAATTTGTCATTGGCAGTTCACCTTCATAGTATCTTTCAGAAAAGCGTAACACATGCCCATCATGTGATGGACTTCCTAATGTCCATCAAAATAAGGCCAAAAGTGTCATACTTACCCAATCATCTGGTGCGGTAGACTGTAATTCCTCCAATACACCTAACGCTTGTTTGTGTTTCCCCAAGAGGTACCTGTACATTAAGAGCCTGAAAGATGAGTTAACTTACAATGATTTCGCGATCTGTTTGCTGTTGTTATTATTGGAGGGGTTGATCGCTGCGACAGCCTGAAAAAGATGTAAAGATTCCATTACTTCGCCTTCTCTTCTTTTCAACAAAGCTTAAAGATCAGTTTCAATGATACAATTCTCATTCACCTTTCATGTAAAGAGGATATTCAAGAGCACCATCTTTTTCGGCTAATTGAGCCTCGATTAGAGCGAGACAACCCTTAACATCCTGTTTTAAGAAGAGGTCGTGGATTCGCCAGTTTGTTTTTTCTCTTATCACGGTTGCATCTGACATGTTGCAGCCTCCGTTTCTGGAGATGAGGTTTGCCTCGTTGTTTTTTTGAAAGTGAAAAAACGTCCGATTTGTGCGCACATCATCAACTTATCTTGCGACATAGACATGATGACAGACTGCCAGAGCTCTCTCACAGAAATGTTGGGTGCCATTACTGCTAGAAGTGATCAGGTGGAATGAAGGAACGATCAGGAGTCTGAAAATCATCAGGAACAAATTGTGAATCTGCTGCGTCAAACGTTAGTGCAGAAGCATAAAAAGGAGTTTGATATGGCACACCTATCTATTCTTATTGACAATGGAGGCAAACTTCCACGACAAAGGTGATCACCATCATGTATGTTTATCTGAAATCTCTGAGATCGATGGCAACACAGACAATGTTGGGAGGTGATATGATCTCACGGAAGAGGAAATGGGAGAGGTAAGTTCTCCATACTGTGCTTGATCTGATCGTTACAGAGCTATACAGGAAAAACAACGTATATCAGTTGATAGTTCTGTCATACAAGTAAGCTGATGATTAATTACCTTCATGATTGATGTATTTCACTCCATCGATGACCAGTAATCTTATTCTGTACATTTGGACTCGTGATTTATCGAGGTCAGGTACAAGCAGATGAAGACGAAGTGAAGCAAAAATTACAGGCATTTATGGATCATAAAAAGAAACAAAACGACGAGACGAACCAACGCGAATTTTCGAAATTATTAGAGAGGGCAAACGATGAACGTGAGTGATCATCATTTGTTACATTTTCACGTTCAAAAAGACAATGAACTACTCATGCATGGAACTTCATCACAGGCTTTATCCCTCTATTTTTTGTTGCCGATTCTTTGGTGTTTGTATATTGTGGCTATAAAACGATGATCACAACACAAAATGCATGAAGGTTGATCGAAAGTAGACGCGTCAGCGAGAACATCAACGAGGCAGATACAGAGAGAACTGCAGATCAGAACTCATCGATGCGTCAACACTGGCGAACCAACGGCGGTCATGAGCTTACCGCAGGCGCCTTTCCACGGGGTGATGGAGAGGTTGGACAGAATCGAAGATTTTATGGGACAATCTGCCCCGGGCGCATTACCAACAGAATTCTACTTCAGGTGCATTGTCATCTATTCGACATTGTAATCATTGATCATGTACAGATTGAAATTTTTAGAGGACAGATTGGCACAGTTAGATGACACACAACTCGACGCTATTCACAACTACTCCGGGACCACCAGAAAGCGACAGAGAACACCAGTGGAGGGAAAAGTGGACCCCTCCAGAGGGCACTTCTCCCTCACGAACCTCACAGTGGGACCACCACCCCACGTAGAGAAGACAGAAGAGAAAGACACACCAGACTCCTCAGAGGAAAGGGCCAAAAAGATCGCAGAGTTGAAGGCCGCTTTGATACAAAAACAAAAGGAAAAACAATCGGCCCAAGAACCATAAACCGGTGTATTTTTTGGTTTAAAAATAATGATATGTTATTCTGTTGTTTATGGAGTTGTAGACGGTCAAGTTTAGGTCTTGGCAGCTCTTCTGCTGGCTCTGGTGGTCGCTTGGAAACCAGTCTTGATGGCTGTAACAGAACGGCTGGACTTGCACTTGTCGCAGACCATAAAAGTGAGACGGTTTTCCTTCTTCAACTTTGTTTCTGGACTCTTGCAAGTGTGGCATTTGACGTACTCAGCTATGAAATATTCAGAGTTTGCCAAATAATCATTAGAAGGTGAAATGTGAGAGGATGATGAGCTCTTACCGATATATCTACGGAGAATGTTCTCAATATGCTTGGGCTGGAATTTACCCTTGATGACAAGACGAGCGCTACCGTCGATTGAACCAGTGCTTCCCACCTTTTTGTGTTAAGATGAGCGATATGAGACCATTATATTACCTCAGCCAAAGTAAATTGTTGTACGTGGAGTGGATCTCTGTTCATGCTACAAACGATTAATCCATTATCATACACTTATCACATATGTGATGATCAACTCACATCTTGCAAATGTTGGGGAAGTTGGCCCAGACAGTCTTGGATGTACCTTCACGGAAGACCTCAGGAGGCTTCATCTTGTACACGACCTAACATATATTATAACCAGCTCAGAACATCAACAATAATCACCTTCTCATCGGGTCTAGCAGCGCTGATGAGATTGAAGATACGGTTAACTAATTCTTCATATTGGTAACCATCCTCAGAGGCAAACTTCACTTCTCTTGGTTTCGAGTTATCTGATGCATTCTCTTTTCCATCCTGAAAAGACATTTAAATACTCGCCCATGACACAAAGAATACACACGTCCTCATCTCCAAAAGTGGTGTCATCTCCAGCGACATCGTCTTCTAAATGCTTTAAGTCCCTCTCTCCTTCTTCCTCCTCATCGCTTCCTTGTGGTTCTTCAACCTTCTGGACTTCTTCCTTTTCTTCAGCCTGTATATGATCAGCCCATCTCAAAGATGGAGGGATTATGCAGACCTTTGTGGACTTCTTTTTCTTCTTCTTCTTGGCTCCAAAATCGAGGCCGGCTACCTCGGCATTGTTATTCTGTAGTTCGTCAATATGTTTGAATAACCATAGAAGGAACTGTGCACCTCTTCCGTCATGATGATTGATCGATATGCTGATCTCCCCTCGAAAAAATTCAGAAAATTAAAATCAACTTTTTCCCTTTCAGAAAATGCCCTCATCCATTCTCGAATCCAAGACAAGAACTCTCCTCCAGTCTTTAGAGGCCAACAACCATCCACGGCTGATCGGCTGATGCATCATCATCATCATGCTGTGGTGATTGAAAAGACATGTACAAATTCTCATTTATTGAAAGATGGATCTGTCCACGGCTCTGATCTTCATGTCCGCGATGACTTCTGGCCTCAAGCTCTCATTTCTTAAAAATCCAAGCGGGAAGTCTGTGATGTGGCCTTTAGTCATGTTCAACAGCTTCTGCTTCTCCAAATTCATCGGCTGCTCCGCGATAGAGGAGAGGTCGTTCAAAGAGGCGATGGAGTCGTGAGGAATGCCGGGGAAGACGGAGAAGAAGATCTGTGTGTTGTTGCTGGAGACGAGACGCCAGTACTTGTACGTAACCTACGTAATCTTTCAGAATCTACAGGATTGTAGATTACAAAAAAATAATATCCAATTCTTTTGAAATTTTCTTTGCAAATTTCAAATTCATTTCAGAAAAGATCTTGAACATTCCACGAAATTTCTCGGAAAATTACCGATGAGGTGGGGTCAGCCACCAACTTCATCTCTTCGTGCGTAATCCCCAGGTGTTCCCGCCACAAATTCACTCTCAAGTTGAAAGCGAAGCGGCTGGCCTGGTACTCTTTACGGTTCATTCTAGACAATATGAAATCATTATCCTCTATAAGGCAAGCTATTTCTGAGTCTCTGTCACCACGCAGGGACCTACATGAGGTTAAAAATAGAAGGGTCGGGCATCTACAATCGAGTTTACAATTGGGATTCTGCCACGGAATAAGATGAAGAACCTTCCGACCTGTCATTGATGTTGGCGCTTCCGATCAGCACTCGACGATCATCGACGATCATCATTTTAGAATGGACATAGATCTGCTCCGTCACCATCATCTCGTCCATCTCTCCAAAAGATCGCAGTCCATGGAAGGTGATGTATTCTGAAGGATCTACATTGGGGAACATGTAAGATATCTGCTCGTGGATGGACTTGCCTCCTCTACAGATGGTCTCGTATTGCCTGTGAGGTATCAGTTGTCTTTACAACGCGTATAGACCAGTGTTTTTGCTGCCAAACAACCATGTTCTATATTTAGAACATGTCTAAGAGCCATAATACAGAATGTTACGTTCTACTCACCACTTCATGATGTATCTGATTCCTGCATTTTCTTCATAGACGCCATCAGGAATGATCGGCAACATCACGAATACCCGGAACGTCTGAATTTTCTCAGAAATTTCACGTAAATATCTCGTGACTGTCTACAACGAGGTTACTTACTTCTTGTTCTCTGATTGCCTTTGCGATACGCTTGACTATCTCTTCCGCGATTTGGTTTTCAATAGACCCTGATAATACGTGAATTTTCGGGGAAGTTTCAGAGAATGTTCAAAGAAGTTTTAGAGAATTTTTGGGACAATAAAATGGAGTGTTCTTACCTCCTGCAAGTGAGCTGATGAAATATTGATTTTCGATATAGATGTAATGTTCAGCGTTCTGTATCATATCGACCATCGCGTTGTAGATGGACGTTTCTGTCTGCACTCCTCCGGACCATTCACACAACGATCTCAACACCTGTTACTATTTTTAGAACATGACACAAATAATAATCTTATATTTTCTCTGAAACTTTTTCCCGCGCTTTCCCCAAATAAATAGAAATGTCAGTGAGAAATATCTTCGTCTACAACGAGACATAAAAATATTACCTGCACAGTACAATTGGCGGTGTTCGATGGGGTGGGTATAGAGGATATCGTCTTTGGTATCAAATATCTATAACTGCTCTCCCCGTTGAAATCCTTATGGTGGTTCCATCTACAACCAGTCAGATTTTCTGGGAAATTTCCGGGAGATTTCACCTCTGGATGAAGCTGTAAGCCACATCACGAGCGGCCATACCGTCCACTCTCAATGCGACATCATGCCATGCCATTCTCGGAACATTCTCTCTATCGATTTGGTCCTATTTTTAGAATCAGTATTTTCCCGCCAAAATCACCTCAGAAATGTAAGGATGTCGGAGGCAATAAATGAGACAAATCCCATCTACAACGAACCCACCCGGAATGGGATCTCAGGGTGGTCCAGTGCCTTTTTGTTGGGATTCAGGTAGTCTTTCCCCGGCCATCTGGTCGAGAGATGGCAGTTATCAACGCATTTATGGTCCTGTGTGTCCCACCTTCCATAGCACAAGTCTGGAATTTTTCAGGAAAATTCATACAGATATGATCAAGAGGATTTCGGCCGGAAGGAATATAACATTTTGGCCTGTATACACCAGCATCTCTGTATTAGTTTCTGTGCTACAGCCGATTCATATAAAAATCAGGTGTTGCAGAGCCATATATAAATATATAAAATATTGGTGTACTGCATTACAAGAATGTTCAGAGAATAATGGTTACCTAGGCCACCGACAAAAGCGATGTCAGCATCTACAACGACTGTCTTCTGATGATGGGACCAATTCAGCGGCTCCAAAGGTGGATGGCGAATCACCTGAGAAGATTCATTGACAGATCACCAGAAATTTCGAGGAAAACTCACTTGGATGTTATTGTGCAGAGACTCCAACTTTCTCTTGGTCTGTACGGACTGCAACTGAAATTTCTTTAGAATCTCTCAGAAATTTCGGAGAAATTTCACCTTGATGGCAATGGAAGTTTCCCGCCATAACAGTATGTAGATTTGCACCCCTTCTGATGCTTTTTGTCTCAAAATCTTGTCGAGTCTATTTTTGATAGACATAGGATGCTCCCTCCTCAAGTATATCTCGGGGGTCAAAAACCTAGCGGTGTCAGGAATCGAACCCGTGACCTCCCGCTCACCAATCCGTGATGAAAATGGTCTCCTTCGCAGATTCCAGTGCATCTGCGATCGCAGAAAAGGTCTCTTCCCCATCAATGAGATACTTTGCACCTATCTTGGGCCGGTCCGGCATGTATGATGCGAATCTGTTTTCTTTATCTGTGTTTATCAATTTTGAATCAGATTTTAACCGTCAAGACTGCATCGTTTTTGTCTTGTATTTTATGTACTGTAACAGCATCATGATGTCCTGCAGGTCTATCGCGATATGTGTGCTGGTGGCGTTGTTATTTTGCAGCTCTGCTGCAATACTGTGCTTGTTTATCATATTTCGCGGCTCTGCCGACATCCAATTGGTGATGCAGCTCTGTCACAGCATTCATGAGGCCAATAATATTAACATGAGGTGGCATAGCCATACAGCAATCTGAACTACCACAGCGGTTTAAGTCGAATAAATTCCACAAAAATCCTTTTTTGCACAAAAAATCACTGAAATTTCTTTTAAATTTCCTGGAAATATCACCTGTCCATTGTAGAATGGCACCAACCCATTCTTTTAGCTCCGGTAGTGAATTTATTCCAAAAGCTCTGGACCACTTGTGATTACTTATCTTGAACAATACGGAGGGCAATTGTAGTGACACCTGAAAGTTCGTCGGAATTTCGGTAATTTCAGGAAGTGAATACCTTCAGGCTTGATCCTGAGAGAGGGAGGACCCTCTTTATCGTTCTATTTTTAGATTCATCTTCCACTACATTTCTTAGTGTCTCGTCTTTCATTCCCATAATTGTTTTGGATGAAAATGTGATTTATATTGTAATGTTATTAAATACCTTCGTCGTTGTAGATGATGAGCATTCCGCCCCGTATTTCGCAGAATCTAGTCTTCCAAGTACCGCCAATACCACCACTTCTCTTCATCAATATTCCGGATTTTTCCGGTGAATACACCTGCATCATTCACTGAAATTTCCATGAAATTTCGAGGATTTTACCTTGCCTTCTTCCAGCAGAGTTTCTGGCTTCACTTGGGTCTCAGTTGTTTCTACTGCTTCAAGAGACCTCATCTCCCGACTTCTCACTCTACAAAATATTTAAATATACAATCTCAATAAATATAATTAATATTATTTGTTTGAAATAGAATTCTTAAATATGCATTAAGAAATATATAATCTCAATAAATATAATTAATTTTATTTGTTTGGAATAGAAATTCTAAATATGCATTGAGATGAATTTTGTTTAAAATGAATGAATCTCTTCAATGCCATGGTGCATATTTGGGGCTGTAATTTCCAGCCATAAGCGAGAAAAATGCAAATAGTTTTTTTGCCACAAAATCAAATCTTGTAATGATGAAAGAAATATTCGTCCAAGTGAATCACCTTGACGCTAGAATGGAAGCGATATAGCGGTAGAATTTCGAGGCAATATCAGGATATACCCTTGACAACAGATTCACAAAACTCCCCTCAATGGCAAATATCTCCACCCCATCCTACAAGAATTCAAAAAAATTGTAGGGGAAAGGTTCGAACCCCCACCTCCGCGGCAAGTACCGTTGCGGAAGCGCCTATACCATCGAGGAATGACATTTCTCCGAAAGTCTCTTCTTCCACCATCACGTTTAGAATTCCGGGCTGACCGTTTGCAAGGCTCTTCACCGCTTTGCAGGAGCCCTTTGCGATGTAGAATATCTTCTCTTGAACCTGCGAAATTTCAGCGAAATTTCAGTGGAATTTGGAGGGAAATTTCAGTCATAAATTGTAGTGGGTCGATAAACGATTAAAAACATTAAATAATAATGAAATATAAGATGAAAAATATTAAAAAATAATGAAATATAAGATTAAAAACATTAAATAATAAAAACATTAAATAATAAAAACATTAAAAAAAAAATAATGAAATATACTATTAAAAAACCTCACTTCGCCTTCCTCGAGGATGACTTGATCTCTTTTGAACACTTGGAATTTGGCACCTCTTCTTATGAACTCCCAATCTTTCTGTTGCAAATTGTATTGCTCTTCTTCATCAATCGTGTGGGATCCATCAACCTGTACATACGTGTCAGAATTTTCCCCGAATTTTTTCTTGAATTTCGAAAATTTTTCAAGGAAGTTATGATTTTTGAGAATTTCACAAAAGTCTATTGGAATAAAATCCAGGTGAAGAATATTTTTGGTTTTCAATCTACAACGATGTAGATGGGTACCTTGGCTTGGTCTTCAGATGCCCTCTCTCTATATGTTTTCAAGACCTTGTTCATTACATTATAACAGCTGTCCAAGTCGTTCATCTGTTTGAAATTCTTGAAATCATACTGGAGTTTGTCATTTTTCACCGAAATTTCACCACTCACCTTCTTATTTCCGGTCACCATGACGACCACCTTGTCTTTTTCCAAGAAAATTTTGGTCACGGTATCCAACGGCATCCTCTCTTTGACTTTATGCGCGAAAAACTTGCTCAGAAAGCAGAAATAATTCTGTGAGATAAAGAGGTTTCCGTTCTTCCGCCCACATTGACAATAAAATTCCTGCACAACGGCCTCGTAGGCGGGAAGTCTAAACAATTTCGAGTATTTTCGGTCGTTTCTAGTTTGGCCTAGTTGTAGATGAACAGATGAACCGATTTTTTTTTAAAATGAAAAATTTATATCTTTCGAGAGAATTTTTTTGGAAAAATCCCAGATATTTTTTCAAAAAATCCCAGGTATTTTTCCAAAAAAATTCCCAGATATTTTTTATACAAAATATAAATTTAAATCTTGGGAGAAAAAAATAATATTGATAAGTTTCACCTGGGTCTACTTCGTGTGCGGGCTCTACAGCGTGTGTTGAAAACGTTCTCAATTTTTTGATTAGATTTTGTGCGACCTGTTGTCAATGAAAAATAGATCGTGATGGTGCTGATTACCTTTTTGTAAAATCTAGCCGCGATGGCAGGGTCACTCTTGAAAAAATTGTGTAGCACCTTGATGTCCAACTGTAGAATTTCAGCGAATTTTCCGTGATTTTTCCAAGTATGAAAGCGGAGATTTCGCGGAAAAATCACCTCGAAGGTAGTGACTTCGCTGGAGGCAACGACGGATGCGCTGGTCACACCGAAATTCAAAACAGACAATTCTCCGAGAATTTTACCCGGACCAACGGTACCTATGCTCAGCGCAGCTGTTGTAGATCGTCAGCTCCTCATTGTAGACGGTCGAAATAATCACCTTTTGATGTGGAATTCGATTTCATTATTTTTACCATTCCAGATCTAATTATAAATAACCTTTTGTTGAATTCTCCTTGCTTCATGATGACCTGTAGAAATCTCAGTGAAATTTCGCAAAGAGATAAAACAGTCCGAAATTTCGGTAAAATTTCAGGGGATATGACCTGGTCCACTGTGTAGTGCCTCTGCATGGCGACTCTTGATATTCTCTCAATGTCTTCATCTGACGCTGTGGATATATCCGCCCGAACCTATGTTTTTCAGAGGAATAAAACCAAATTTATATCCCAGAACATATATAGTTGTCTCAGGTTATCATGATGTATTCTGCAGGTGTAGAATGAATAATAAATAATAATATTCCCACCTCCTCTTGTAATTGTGCAAGTGATTCCTCCTTTGCAAATCCCTTCTCCGGCTGAAATAAATTTAAAAAATATTTGTTTTTCTCATCAAATAAAGTGTATTTTTGTGGTAGTTTGAAATCGAATTTTTGGATTCATAAGGGTTTAATTGTTTTCAATAAATGTACAAGGGTTTAGGGTTCATTTCTTTCGGGTTTCCAAGAGAAATTTCCGTAAATGGTTATAATATTGTGAAATAAATGCGTACTGGGTCAGTGATGGATACGCTCCTCATAGATCTGTATCCACTGGGAAAATAGAATTCCCTGGATAAGATCTGAGTTCCCAGGAGATAAGAGGATGCCATGCGATGCTCCACGGTCATGTTGGATATGGGATCTACTCTCTTGAGGTGTTTGGAGAATTTCTGGATCTTTTGGCCCATCTTATGATATTTGTGTATATTTAGAATATTGTCTGTATTTGTAAGTCTTGTTGTTCTTTTCATATTTAGTTTATTCATTTAGATTTTTTTAAATTTGTTTTTTATATTTTTGTTTATTTTTCAAATTTGTTTTTTATTTGTAATGATATTTTTCTTTATGTTTTCTAGCTGAGGAGCTCACAGCTTGTTGCCGCAAATCTCAGGTGAATTCCACCGCAAAAAATAATATCCGCAGAGTAGAATATTGCATCTACAACGAGACACCCACCTTCGAGCACGTCAGGATTCGTATAATCTAAATAGGCCATCTGGGTTAAAAAGACATCCAAATACGGGATGCGCGGGCATGCCGCAGATTTCAGATATTTTCTGTACCGCGAAAAAACTCCGGTGGGGTCCATAAGATGCTCCAATTGATTCAATTTCTCTTTCACTGCAGGCGTCTACAATGAGTCAGAGCGTTGTAGATGATGGTGAAAATTCACCGAAATTTCCGCGATCAATTTCCCGCTGGGGGTTCTGAGGCCGGAGAGGATTTCGACCAATCCGTTGAAGTTATTCAGCAAAAAGAGTTCCTGGAAAATTTTAATTATGGGCAAAAATACATCAAAAAACACATAGAAAGCACGAGAAATCCTTTGGGGGTACAAAGATTCTGAAATAATTGCATAAAACCTCACGTATGCTATCTGTACGAATTTTTCGAGTACTTGAGTGCGTTTTGCGGGGTCCATAGTGCCTTTTAATTCGGTAGTGACCCAAGCTGTTGTTTGCTTATCCCATTGTATCGCAGCGGCCAGATTTGGAGATAATCTGGATCTCTTCAAAACCCTGAAATTTCCCAGAAAATCCGACGATATGTCAAGAAATTTCACGGAAATTTCACGGAAAATACCTCTCTGCATCTTGCTTTAACCAAGATTGAAACAAAAATTCTCTGTGTCTTATGTGGTTGAATATGTTCCATTCCATATCTGTCAGTGCCTCGGCCACAATTTTCGGGCTCAATTTATCAAAGACAACGTTGAGAGCGTCGTCGATGCGACGTGTAGGGGCTTCTGACTCCGGCTGTGATGTCATTACTTTTGATTGGGATGCAATGATGTCATTTCACATGATCATCACGATGTGGTGATGTCATTACACATGATCTGTTAAAAATAGAAGCACAAAGAGGTTATGATCTATTTTTGTGAAGAATTGTAGATTTCGGCATAAAAATGGATGGATACTTACTATATTGAGGGATTTTGTCAATCTGTCCATCGCGGTAAGTAACGTGTTGTAAGGTGCGTAACCGGGAACTTGTACAGCCGATATAAAGTCAGATAATTGCCCCACTAATTTTGGATTGTCAAAAAAATCCGTAACATGTTCAGTGACCCATAATAGAATAGTGCTCGCAATACTGTAGAAATTTCAATAAAAATTCTCGGAAATTTCAAAGTCGTTCACCATTGTTGTACGTGCTGTACATAAAGAAAATCTGCGGGGTCATTTCCTCCGGTGGGGTTCTGATATCTACAACCAGTCAATCATGATATTGACCATCTACAACGTGCCTGCTCTGTAAAGCGTTCATCAGGTCGCTGGGGAAAATGAAAGCTTGATAAGTGCAAAGTATGTCCTTGATATACGTATTGAAATCTGTATTATCATTATTATATTTTATTTTATTTTGACAGTCTACAACGATGTAGATATTATTTACACTATCATTTCACACGAGTAAAACTGTCCTCTAAATATTATATACCTGGGTCTCTTGTTGAGGTGAGGAATTCGACGAGCTTGGGTAATGTGGCACCTCTGATCATCTTTTTACCCCCCTCTGAAAACAACCACAACTCTGGAGGTTTTAGAAATCTTTCAGAATTCAAATCATATTTATTGTATAAGAATTTGAACAAGACGACTTCTTCGGCAAGAAGTCGAAATTTCGGCGAAAACATGTACAAGTGTCGCATAAGAGCTGATTTTACCTTCTGACTCAGACAAGTCTTCATCTGAAGTCATCGATCCTTGTATTGTTTTCTCCAGACTAGATGCGCCTGAACTCTATCAGAAATCGACCGGACATTTTCATCACACGAGGACTCACTGGTATGATCGGTAAAGCTCATCGTTCTTGATGTTGGCACACTGTAAGAACCCGAAGAACTCTACGATTTAATGAGTGGCATGACACAATGGATCACGACAGAGTCCTCACCATTCCGATCTGTGTATCAAAACTGTCACTCAGAGTGGATAGTGTCTCCCTCAACTTCTCTGCAGAGCCCAGTTGTTCATATAATTGACTCACGTCGGCCCCATCGTTTCCATAAAAAGAACCCTTTCGGTTGTGACCTCTGTGGTCTGTCATGTTTGAACTCGGGTTCTGGCGTTCTGTAAAGAACATGGGAGATCTCGTCACTGTTGTAGAGAGTCAACTCGAGTTTTCAAATGATCTCATATCACCTCCAAGAACATCCAAGAGAACACTCATGGTGAGATATTACTCAGCATGGGGTGATCAAATTCTTACCTACGTTCATGTAGTCGCAACAGTACATCATCGTCAAGAGAACCAATCAAACAGTTTTTCTCTGGGCAGAACAAAATGAGACAATAGAAGAGTTGAAGGAAAAATTGGCCGCCACTGTCCAAGTACCCAAGGATAATATCAGACTGATTGCCTCTGATCAAAAGACACTGCTACAGTCTGGAACATTGGCCGATGCCAAAATCGAGCCAGAATCAATCATCTACTGGACCCAACTCGGCACCGATGGTGAGTCGTAATTGACATAACCCGGTCCATTTATTCAACTTCTTCAGGAGTTTGGGAAGAAGTCAATATTCAGAAGATTGACAAGGTCGACGATAAGGCCGAACAATAGGTGATAAAAAGCTGTCAGTAATCTCCTGTATCATCTCATTAGATTGAATCGTTTGTCAAACCTTGTCTGATGAATCTTCCTCATATGCATAAAAAATAGTACGAAGTAAAGAACCTAATCAGCTGCAAAGAAAAGTCCTTACTTTTTGAAAATTCGCACTCGAAGCAGACGAAAATAGAGAAGAATAATGTTCTCAAAAAATCGAAGGACTTCCATATGTGCACCTGTACACGTCATCTCTTCACCTGCCTTGGTAGCAGATTAACATTGCACACACTGCCCATAAAGAACAAACGACAGAGTGGACAGAAATATCATCGTCCACAACATTATTGAATAAAACAGAAGAAAGATGGGTGATCGCGACCGATTTGATCTCGAAATATAATTTATTTATTTGTTCACCTTGACAACCACCACCACAGAATGAAACAGATGCAGAAGGCAATGGTGCTCGCCAAGACAATGTTATTACGATTCCGCCGTGATTTGATGGAGTTTATGAGGTTTGTCACACCAGGGAATTGGCCTTCAATACATCAATCAATGTCTTTACATTTTGTTGATCATTCCAGATCATGTGCGATAAACATAAAGAAGGTGCTCAAGTATATTGGTTTGTCTCTATTGATTGAATATATATATCATTTTTGAATTGCAGCGAAGCTGCCGGTTCACATCTCTGGCCAGGAGGTATTAAAATTTGTACA
>KV921251.1:0-20094 GCA_002081555.1 Protostelium mycophagum | reverse complement strand
TAAAATGCACTCACGAGACAATCCAGTAAGTTTCGATTGTGATCCTTGCAACATCATGTTCTGACGACCGAGCATCTCTTGTGTGCTGTATGCTTGGCTATTTTTGATCAGATGACCATTTTGTTTATTCTATGAATGAAGGCGAACCTCAACACGTCATTCGCCATTGAATTGGAAGAGTGAATGTTTCCACGCTCTCTCAATAATATCGCCATAGCTGCAGAGTTCTCCTGGTTGGCTTGTGTCTTATCACCCTTCAATAATTGTGCCCTCTCATATGCTTCTCTTGAATCTTTCACAAGGCGTTTATAATCCACTCTAAAGTCTTCTAATTTCCCATAGTGATGTTGAACCATGTTCGCTGTCGCGCTGCTCTGCTCTAGACGTCTATTCGCAGCTTCCAGCTGCGATCCTCAGATAAAAACAGAACGAAATGATTTGATTACCTTGTTGATGAGATTTCCAAGATCTTCTAAGCCCATACCATCTGGGCTGTTCCATTCTTCGGCATGATCAGCCAAAGAAGAGCATGTAGATAATTTTCCCTCTATATCTCTCTCTAATTGAGTGATTTCACGTTTTAATTGACCCTCCATGCTGGGTGGTGTGGCTGTTTCCTCCATGTTTTTTTCGGTCATCGTAAGTTGCTGCCTTTTACAAGTTGCGAAAATGAAAATCCCATGAAGACAAAAGCACTTCAAGAGAATGCTATGAGACGTGGGGCGACACAATCTGCTCAAGCTTAATGATGTGTACTGTTATGTGTTGGCCAAAAAAATATCGCATGATCGTCGTAAAGATTTGGATACAGGCGTGTGTAGGAATGAATGGGATGTACAATTAGAGTGAGATTTCAACTGGTGATTTGTATTATATATTTATTCTGCTGGTGAGTTGTTGAAAGGCGTTGTAGACCTCGACTACGTAAGTGCCATCCCAGTTTACTGATCAACAGGAAATGATCAGTGCACTGAACAGGATACGCTTCAAAGTCTCCCCACGAACACCGATCTTGCAGAATAATGTTACAACTGCTTTCAGATTAAAAACACTGATCTTCACTGCCCGACCATTTTCCTCACCTCTAAATGAGTCAAAGGTGGTCCATTTAGATGATGATCAGAGAAATGCTGTTGATCATAGTTTTGAACAACCATTGATGGTCTTGGCCGGTCCCGGGTCAGGAAAAACATTTACATTAATGAAGAGAGTAGAGAGGTGAGAAATTTTAATTTTATCACTCTGATGCCTTACTGATTGATCAAAAAAATTAAAACATTATAAAAAATTTCAATCTCAAATGATCAAAACTTCGAAACAAATCACTGATCAGGGACATTCGATTTTTGGTTGTGCATTATTACCTCAAAAGCATCACCTTTGCATTCCACAACAAAAAATGAATAAAAGCTAAGATTTTAGGTTAATATCTGTTGGTGCCGACCCTTCTTCGATTTGTGTCTTCACCTTCACAAACCGCGCCGCAAAAGAGATGCGTGACCGGCTCAACGTGACCTGAAATTTCGTGGAGATTTCACTGACACATGTCAGGTGAAGCTGTCAAAACGTCAAGTGTACAAGATGAATGTCACCACATTTCATTCCTTTTGTATGCAGACTCTGCGCGAAACCAAGGAACTGCCCGAAAACGTCTCGATTTTTGATGAAAACGACCAGCTCAGATTGTTAAAAATCTGCCTGCGGGAGCAGAAGAAAGTAAAATTTATGACCATCTACAATGGTGTAATTGAGAGATTTCAGGGAAAACCCGTGGTCACTTTTGAATTTTCTCAAGATTTTGATGAAGCTTTGAGGCAGAGTAAGACGGACATGTCAAAAGAGGACAAAAATGCCGAGAAAATCCTCGCCACAAAGTGAGGAAAAACCGTTGTAGATGAGATAAGTCGAAAAAAAACTCAGAGAAATTCAGACTCAAGGACAGGATCGACTATGCGAAATCTAAAGGAGTGTACCTGCATGATATTTCCAATGATGAGCAAGAGGTCGTTTATTTATATATTCATTTATGTCATGAAAATTTACAAGACGATGACGTCATCCGTTTTTTAAATTAGATTATATACAAGAAAAATGCCCAAAAATAAATTGTGGAGAAATCACATTTCTTGCATCACATGAATGTCACATTGACATGTCAATCAGGTGATGATATCAGAAGAGTATGAGAGGTTAAAGAGGCAGATGAACGCCGTAGATTTCGGAGATATGATACAGATGGTTGTCGATGCATTCAAGCAAGGAAAGGAGAGTTTTGAGCAAGTCAGACAAAGGTAGATCCCCGTTTATTTATTTTCGAACATTGCAAAGTTCTCTCACATCACGATAAAATTCTCGGTAATTAACGTGTTTACTACCGCGAGCTCGAGGAATATGACCAAAATACACAATGAGAAGAGCAACAATTTGAAATTCAATTTTTAAATTGTACAGATATCAATACGTGTTTGTAGACGAGTACCAGGACACCAACCAAGTGCAATTTGAGATGATACGTCAGATGACGTCACATAAGAGGGTCACAGTGGTGGGGGACAGGAACCAATCTATATACGGATGGAGGGGTGCGAATAGTGAGTCTGAAGAGTTGTAGATGCAGTTGTAGATGATGATTTACAGTTTTGAATTGGGACGATTTCGCCAAGGAATTTCCCCAGCACCAAAAGATTTTCATGGGCACAAACTATCGGTCCACTCGAAATCTAGTAGAGACTTTCAGCCTCTTATTGAGCGCAGGAGAAAAGAAACAATGGTGAGATATCATCATATGATGTCACGATATCGCATGATGACGTCATCAGGGGAGAATTCAAGTTGAAATGCGGGCCGGACGCGGAGGAAGGAAGCAGAGTGAAGCATATTCTATGTAAATCGAATTTTGATGAGGCCGAGCTTATCGCCATGAGCCTGAGAAGGTGACTTGTCGATGTTACGCGATTCAACAGAAGATTGAAGCGCTGTAAACAAATTTATTTATAACAAAATCTGAGGATTTTTAACTATGGGTGTGGCGAATTGCATATCTCTGCCTACAAAATATTGCATGGTGAATGTAACCAAATCGCGGAAAAGCTCCGCTTGATTTATGTATTCAACAGTAACTCAAAGACCTCGCTGCATAGAGTTGTTCACAATCGTTAAATCTCCACAATCGTCCACGTCATCGCATCACATGATGACGTCACGCAGGCTCATCGACGAAGGTAAATACAAACCGAAAGACATCGCGGTGCTGTACAGAAACAACGTCACGGCGATGTTTCTACAACCTGCACTGTTGAGGCAGGGGATTCCATACCGATTGGCCAAGGGAAAAGCCGCATTGCAGAAGAAGATCGCGGGGGAGGTGAGATCTACAACACTCTTCAACTTGAATTCTCCTCGGGCGACAGATGATGATGACGTCATAGATGATATCTTATCTCAAAGTCATACTCAATCCGATGGATGCCGCAGCGTTTTTGAATATCGTGAACGTACCCCCCCGCGGTATTGGTCTCAAAGGGTCAGAAATTGTACAGAAAGTTTTCCTCGAAAATTCTGATGTGGGGATCCTAGCTTACGTACGTAAATGGTTATTTTTTTCATGACTCGTTGTAGATAGAAGAGTTACGGGAGAAGCCAGACGGGATGAAAACGTCCACTTTTTCGAGTCTCAAAAATTTAGTCCAGTTGTTCAAGGGGTGGAGGTCTAACCTAAACAGCCCGGGCAAACCATCCGATCTGATTAGGTTGATCAGAGAGCAAACAGGTAGAATTTTCGTTTTTGGCAAAGTTTTTTCTACCAAGATCCTGCAAAAGACCTCAAGATGTGGATCTACAAATCCTTCAACTTGAATTTCCTCAACTTTCAGGTTGGAAAATGGACTTCTCGGAAGAGACGACGATAAACACACTACTACAAACAATTGAAGAGGACGACGACATCGGCAAACACCCAGACTACACCCTCCGCCACCAACTCCAGACGTTTTTGGATGAATTTTCCCTGGACAGCGGTGAAGAAGATCATTCCAATACAGATGAGGTATTGAAAGTTCGATGAAAATTCCGGGAAAAGTATTGGAATTCTCAGTGAAATTTCAGGTCACGCTGTCTACAATTCACCAAGCGAAAGGGTTGGAGTGGCCTGTAGTCTTCATCGCTGAAGTCAGTGCCGGGGTTTTACCACAAAGAAGGAGGAAAAACTCCCTCTACGACTCGGTATCCACTGTTCTATTTTTATCACTCTTCGCGAAATCTCGCTGAAATTTCCAGACTGAAGAAGAGAGAAGGCTTCTCTATGTAGGCATGTCTAGAGCTAAGGAGGCACTGACAATCACCTGTTCGATAGAGACATCTGAATTCATTGCCAGAAACATGCCGCTACTGAAAAAGATGGATCTCTTGACGGGTGCGTTAAGATACACGTCTGTTAACGTGACTGAACGCGGTACAGATAGTATGGTATTGTCACGAGAACTTGGGAGGGATGTGGAGGAGGGAGAGGAGGACGAAGAGGCTTGGTATGTCATGTCCAAATAAATGTTTTATAATGATGCCATGGAGTTAGAAATGATCTTCTAGTTGGGAGAGTGCATCATCGTTGCATGATTGTTGACTCTTGATATCTGATATAGAGGAGATGTTGCGGTGTATGAGGTCAAAGAGGGACAAAATGGTTAGATATTCGATCTACAATGATTCCAACTCCAGAATTTTGGCGCCATTTTCGGGTTATAAATTCTGGCAAGCCAGCTGCAGCTTACAATCGCGGGAATGAGAGGACATGAAACAAAGAATATCCTCTATAGAGAGAAATGATGACAATCAAAATGAACGTCTGAAGGAAATGCTGGCGAGAAAACCCAGAGTATTCTCATCAGAAAAGCACCTGATTGATCAGAAGAATCTAGTCAATGCTAGTCCTTCAGAAACTGGCTCTGTGGATAGCTTTGTGGTGCGCGATTCCACCGACCAAAATGGCAACAGGTGGGTGATCCTCATTGGTAGGTCTGATTTCAGTCAGATTCTCCTCATATGCTCGAGTTCGCATGGCAGAAGATCGCCAGCAGATGCCGATTAAGAACACTGTCAGTCACAATCCACAGTGAGTACTTTGACCACATGCAGATATTGACTGAACATGCAGGAAGATCGAATTGCAGAAGATCCTACTCGCTGATGTTCTCGATGAAGAGGATATTTTCCCGCCAAAAGAGGAGATTTCAAAAAAGAGGGTGACCATCATCACCCCTAACACGGAAAGAACTTTGCTCCTCTCCAGAAATCTCCCTGAAAAATCGTATCAAATTCCAAGAAACCGCTATTGGGAGGAACTGCTCTACAACTCCAATTTTATGGATGATCTTGAAGTGAGTATCCTTATGGACATCATGAACATGATCTCCGATGGGAACAAAAAATGAGCTCATTAGATGCATCGTGCAGAAACTGCAAAACAATGTGATACAGTTTTTCTGAAGGTATACGACAGACAAGCGAATGCTTTTTCCCAAAAAAAGTGGCTGGCGAAGCTGCCAGTGTGACGACTTGTGATTGTAAATACGATATCATAACCCATTGTAAATTGTCAAAGGAATCCGCCGCATTGCCTCAAGAGACGCCGCGTTACGTCGACCCACTCGAAGAGATCAGGAGTGAAATCCCAAGCCGAACACACTTTCTGAAGGCCATACGTGCTGTGACAGACGCGAAGAAGTCCCAGTTCCAAAAAACAATTAAACCAGAAATTTCCACCCTACAGAAACTTTTGGTGAATTATTCGCGAAATATCTAAATATTTTCTGAGAAATTTTCAGGCGCAGCAATATGAAATGTTAAAGAATTATGAAACAAAAGAAGTGATGAAGCCTGTCGAAGAAGGCATCGCCATGTACAGAAAAATTTTAGTTTGGAGGGCGTTTAGATTTCACTCACTCATCAGCAAAATACAGCTCAAAATGATCTGTGCAAGCGCTCCCAAATACGAAGGTACCTAGATTCCCTCTAAAATTCATGCAATTTAGCTCACTACAACAGACCACGTGAGCAGGTCTTTTTTCATTTTATGGCGGAAAAAACTGTACATGAGATTGCGGATACAAGAGTTTCAATATCTGGTCAACAGATGGCGGTGTCGGAAAATGTTCAAGATTTGGGCTGCTCATCACGACAGCAGACTCCATAAGAAGAAGAAGGAAGAGATGTCGTGTCTTCACTGGCAAAGTCATCTCGTTCGCAAGGTAGATTTCACGGAAATCTGGCGATGTTAGGAAGATTCAATGAAAAATCTGCAGATCTTTCGGTATTGGCGGTCTGGTTGTAGTGAGGGGAAGAGGCAAGTGTGGTTGGATATTTATGTAAATAAGAAGGCACAATTTATTGCTACGAGTAAAGCTTTCACTGCTTGGCGTGGAATCTCCCGCCAAAAATACATGCGAGAAGATGGCACTCTGGACGAAAAGGTGAGCCATGATGTCAGCTCATAAACACCTCTGCACCTGAACATTCTCCAATTTATAATTAGTCAATGGGACTTGAAATGCAGCTTGGCCCAAAGACGCATTCTGGTGTTGGTTTGACACTCTTGTTCATTTGCACAAAACCACCTCAGACCTAATAGCTTTCAAGGACATGGAAGTGATCAGAATTCGGTGGATGAGCGATAGGCAGAAGAGATGTGCCTCATTCTTTAAGCAAGAGAACAGTTGGATCTTGTCCATCTTGAAAAATCCAAATGATGTAAACCAAGAGAGAAAAAGCGTTGAAATCTGGAGGAAAAAAAGAATGAAAATCAGGTGAATTTTTCTATGATCACGAAAATTCACCGAGATTTCAGGTTCTTGGAGAGGTGGCAGAGGAGGTTGTCTGATGTCTTGGGAGAGCGAGTTTCTCAAGGGTTGTATGGATTAAGAATCACGAAAAGATTATTTATTAAATGGAAAGTTTTCACGCACACGCAGAGACAGAGGTGAAGTCCAAAAAGATGTTTGAGAAATGTTTCAAATCGATGAAGATGTTCGATCTGATGCTGTGTAGTCGAATGGCATCGGAACATTACGGCTGGAATCTCATGTACAGGGTGATGACGTCATGGACATCATACACACGTCATCAACGGATAGTTAGAGAGCGCGAGGCTGCAGCATATCACGAATGGCAGAGGAAGATCTTGGAGAAAAAATGTGCCAAGTTCCAGAGGGTGAAAAGTCTACGACTCATCATAAGATGCTGGGAACATTGGAAGGACGTCCATCAAGGTATTCTTTATCCCTTCCATCACATGAACGCCACAAAAGGCCATTTTGATGTATAACATCCAAAGCGCTCTCAGTATCCGTTCCCTCTTCCCTTTTCTAAAAACATCCAGCAAAATTGATTTCGAGACCTCGCACTCACAGAGGAAAAACCAAGGTGAGGTGACATCATTTTTTCCATTACATTTCTGATGCAAAGTCGAGAAGGTCAATCCACGAGAAATGAGACTTGTTCAAGACGTGTTCACCGCCTGGCGCCTGTACACACTGCACAGAAAGAGGTTTACGCGATGAACACAAGGTCATTGTATTTACAACATAAAATGTATCGCTGAGTGATCGTTTTGCATGTGGAGTCGTTTTGAAAAACAAAGTTGCATTTAGAACTAGATCCCTTTATACATCAACCGACTTGTATGCCACCATTGTGTCCACTTTGTGTACCTGAATTTTCCTTGAATATTACATCTACAACGAGGCAGAGATCACCTTGGTGTTGAGGGAACGCAGGCGAACCTCACATTGGTTAGAGATGTATTTGGGGTCACTCTCTGACCATGTTTGAGGCACTTCGGCATCTTGATCGGTGTAGATCAACAAGTCAAAAGTACAAGCGGTCTGTGATGGTCAGATGAAAGAATAGAAAATGAGGATCACCTCGATGAGAGGAAGGAAAGTGACCGTGGCGGTGATCTGTTTGAAGATGGCCTGAATTTGAGATTGTATTTCCTTCTCATTCTTCTGGACCTGTTGGTTTCAGCGTACATTCTGCTGCCAAAAAATTCATTTTGACATGATCACCTTCGAACCATCTGTGGGTTGGGGCTCTTTCTGAATATTAAAGACCCATCTTTCCAAAGTCTCTTGTGTGGCTTCAGACATCACCACGATGACTAATTGCTGCACTTGGCCGTCCAGAAGCCATCCTGCAGCCATTTAGATTGACTGAAATCGCGTGATCGTGGCTACCTTCTAATTGAGTCATGACGTTGGAAATGTATTTGGCGAGTCCTTCATTCTTGGTAATCATCATGGTGAGTCCATAATGTTTCTTGGGAACAAAGTCATCAGGAGGATAAATTCCACGTTGAAATAAGATACTGTGTAGGATTAGAAGATGATTCGGAAGACAGTCTCAGATTGTAGGGGCTCTGCCATGAAATTGACCCACCTATTTATACTGTAACCTATGTATGTAAGTCAAATTGTTGAAAATAATTCCTCTTACCAAAGTATTCTGTGATGATGTCAGTCGATCCCTTCAAGGTGATCTCACTGCTCGTGCTTGTGCTGGACTACAAGTATTTCGTCAATACTCATCAAGATGTCTCAACCGACTCACCATTTTTTCCTGGTTGATGATTAGTGTTGTCCGAAAACAAAATTTCAACTTCCCGCCAAAATTGTTCATTTCCGATCTACAACCCAAATTATATTTTCGTATATTACGAATATTTTCCAGTTTTCTATTGACAAAGCTGGAGCAATTGAGGCCTGCTACAATGATTATTATTAAATTAATAATGAGCGAATAACCATCTTCATAAATAGACAAAGCCTTTTGGCCATATTAAACATTTAGTTTATGTGATAAAACATAACCAGGGAAAACAGAATCATTAATATGTTCTGAATTTTGACAAAGGTATTTTGGTCACCTCAATGTTGATTTAACTAGAGGCATTTTGGACACCAGTTTCACTCTGAACCCGGAGATTGGTTCTTGTGGAGGTTTTTCCGGGGAATTGAGGCAGCGAAAATTCTTGTTCTACAACCCTTGTCAAGAATTGTCAGTTGACACAGCCAAGTTTTTAACGTCTCATGAGCGAGGCCATATCGCTGGAGAGCGGCACTCGCAATAATGAAGGTGATTGTCGCTCAAACGAGTGGGGATGGAATATTGACAAATGTAGAGTTGCAGAAAGAGCTCGCTCATAGCTCCACTTCCAATCGATCTCGGTGAGTCATTTGTGTAGATAAAGGAGTGTTGCGAGACTATGAACACTCTATGCATTCTATACGATTCTCATCGGTGTCTTTGGCTCGATCCGTAACATGTGCGATGGGACGATTGATCTCTTTCCCTAAGATCCGTAGATATGCCAAATCCATGATGGTCTCTAATCTCGAGGTGGAGGATTATCTGGCTCATGCTGCCGCGATGGAAGCCGCCAGACTACCACCAGTAGATCTTGCTCAAAAAAGACGAAGGGCGTCTGTGGCTGTCAATTTGGCAGCATTGAGCTCCTCTCTCTCTGGGAGTTCAGAGGTGATGTGTCATTTCATCATTTTTATAAAAAACATAAAATGACACATGAGAACTCTTTCGTTGATGTGTATGAGATCATATGATCTACATTTTTCGTCAATCAACGACCGCAGGATGAAGTGGCACAACTCCAACAACAGATTCTTCAGAAGAAGGCAGAAGCAGAAAAGACTCTGCAAAGAGATCGTTCCATCTTCAAAAGAGGAAGGTGTGTTTGATTTTTTTCTGGTTACTTCAAGTTGAATTTCCCAGCACAAAAATATTGGTTTCAGAAGAGAGAGAAGAGCAGCCACAAGAGCCAAAAAAAGACAAGAAAGAGAAGAAGGAAAAGAAAGACAGAAAGAGGGTGTCTATGAACGAAAAGGTACGTCTCTGTAGGATGGCCGTTCGATTTACATAGTTGTAAATGACCGAGGAATCGTTATTTGGCGATCCAGTATTATTTCAAAATTCAAAAAAATTTTGTTATTGATTTTTAAAGGTCTCAAAGTCCACACCAGTGTCCCCGATCAAAGTGATTGTCTCTTTTCTAATTATAGAGTTCACAAATGCAACCCCTCTGATCTATTTTTAGACACTAGAAAGTCCCCCTCCCTTCTTGAGAAAAGAAGACCGGAAGACGGTCGGTTTTTCGTCCTCCAAGCACTTGACAAGATCACCAGACGACAATCTGCAGAGTGTACTCAATGGTGAGTCGAATTTGTTCGAATTTCGACGAAAATTCACGTAAAATTAGGTGCAAGAAGGGGCAGGTCCGAGTCTGTTTCCAGTCACGAAAATTCCGAATCACCCACAAATATAAGAAAGGTAAAATGAAATTTTATTTTTTATTATTTACAAAAAAATATTATAAAGATAAATTTAATTTTTAATTTGAATTTTTCACAATTTTTTTTTTGAAAATTAATAATAAGATTTTATTTTTATCATTTTCAAAAAATAATAGAAATATAAAAATATCAAAAAAATCGAGATTTATTTTTCTAAATTCGTCGGTTTGACGATCTACAATAGGGACTACAACGAACATCATCGGGGTCGAGTAAATGGAAGAGCAGTGATGAGATCATGAGAAGTGCATCGTCGAAGAGTGGTATCAGCATTCCGGGTTGGCTCTCCCCGAAATCCAGAAATTCACACGAAAAAGCTGCGAGCGACGAAGTGACTATTTTTAGATCTTTCTATCTACAATTCCAACAGTGGCATCCTTTTCTACCTCTTTGCCCTCATCATTCTGAAGAATAAAATAGAATACAAATGATGTACTGCGGCAAAGCCGCTGCAAGAAAATCAATTTATTTTATTTTAAAATTTATTTTAACACACAAAAGCCACGAAGAAGAGCAAGTGACGCTTCGACCCGGTACGTCTAAATTCCATCGAAATTTCACCGAAATCTCTGACCTCCCCAGGCCGAAATCTCGGCAGAGTACAGATGCCACGAGTGACTCAGACGAGAGCTCAGGATCGGGGGCGAGGACCCCACAGATGTCACCCAGAGGAAGTGTCAGATTTCAATTTCTGACATCTTCCAAGAAAAAAGGAAGCATGAACCAGCTTTTGAGAGCTAGAGACGAAGAGGAGGTAGGTGTACAACTTCAAATACCTTAACGCGTCTTGTCACGTTTCTTACCGTGCGCACGAATATTTGAGACCTGAATGAAATGCGTGATTTACTGATGAGATGCGTCCAGGGATTGCCTGGGTTAAAAAAATTGTTTATTGAATTTATAAAAAAAATTTTGACATTTTATAGGAAATGTTACGATCTCCTCTACACTACCTACTGAAACCTGAAATGAAGAGTAATCGCCTTCCCGTAAGTTTCCCAGAAATTTCGAGCGTAAAATGATGACGTCATCAGATCAATTTCGAAGTCTGTGAATACCACGCCCTGATCACTCATGCAGTAGAACATATCTTGAAACACGGTAAGGAATCGCGCTTAACGAGAAAATTTTGCCTTAAGTACCGCAGCTTGTGATGCCGAGGGCATATTCAGGGTCTCAGGGTCTCAAGCTCGATTAAATGAAATGAAAAAGGCTCTGGCGCGCAGAGGCGAAGTGAGTCTTATCTACAATCACATCTACAATCCACATTATCCACACGAAACTCTTAAAATCTGCCGAAATTCCAGAGAAAATTAATCGAAATTTCAGATACAATTTGGACCGGAGGACCCCCACACTGTGGCCTCCTTCATCAAGATGTGCATGCGTACAGCTACCAATCCCATAATTCCACACAGATTACGAACGCTATTCCTCCTCTCATATAGTAAGTCTACATCGTTGTAGATATGTCACAACCCATCTACGACAGCAAAGCAAAACTCAGACAATATTGCCTTTACAAACCAAAATCGATTTTTTCGGTGTAGAATTCGCTGAAATAATCTAATTTAAATTTTTAAACTCCATCTACAACGAGTTGATTTCTCCAGAAATAATAGAAGAACACGAACAGATGGCCATACATTATATAAGAGCTCTCCTCAGTCGTATCCCAGCCTTAAACTTCAGGTTGCTGCACAGAATATTATTCTTGGCCAGGGAAATCGCAAAACAACAAGCGAAATCGCTCATGACCGAAGAGAATCTATCTACAACGCTCGGACTGGCCATCACCCCTCACAAAGGTGATGAGATTCACACGAAATTTCGCTGAAATGTCAAGCCGTTCCGGGAACGATAGACTCGGCAGCCGATGCGATTTCAGAGTCGGCATGGGTCAACAATTTGACACTTTTCATGATGAAAAACCAAGACGTCCTTTTCGACAAGGTGAATTTTCATAGAATATTCCGAGAATTTTCGGGGTATTTATTCGTGGAAATTTGACTGAACTTTCCCAGTCGGCGAGAATTCGGCTAGGGGTAGCCAGAGCAGGTATCGATCACAACCATAAAGAGGATATGCAAATCGCAATGAAGATAGGAGACGAAGTAAGTCACCATAGTAACCCACTCTTCCCATGGGATAATACAGATGTCAAATTGACACTTTGACAGATCTTGATCTTCAACCGGCCGAACGAGAATTTCTATCACGCGCTACATTGGACCTCTAAAGAATTCGGCCAGGTGTCTGTGTCCTCTGTCACAATACCAGAAGAGCTCAAATTGATGGAAGAATTAGAACTCAAAGTTTCCACGGACTCTATGAGGGTATGCATAGACTCACCTGATTTATCGCGACCATGTTGTAAGGCTGGACGGAAACAGTTCCGTTCTACGGTAGTTACTGTGACGGAACATGTCTTTTACGGTAACGTTACCGCATCAAGACTGTCCGGCCATAACATGTTGCAATTTTGAAATCTTTGTGTTTGCAACCGAATACGATGAATCTTCACTGACTTTTTCACCAGGAAAGAGAAGAATCCGTGAGTAGCGTAGATCTCAGCGACCTCAACATGTCGGGGTCAGAGAGTACATCACTCGTGTCCCCTCCCTCTATGAAAGTGCTTGAGGAGTCCAGCAGCGGCCTGGGACCTCTGAGGAAGATGATCGAAGATATCGATGTGGTCGATCTTCCCGTTTGAATAAAGAATTACCGTACCATCCATATTTGATATGTCATACCCGAAAATATTGTGTGTGATGGTGTTCATGCATATCAATTTTTATGGAAGTGCTGGTGGCAGGACACTTGTTGGAGAACTTAAGGCAGTTACCGTTTATTTTTGAAGATTTTTTTGGCGAACTTTCTTCTCGTTGTAGAGAGTCAAGTTCATAAGGTCAGAAGAAAAGCAGCGGTCAAACAACATCACCCGACACTTTTTTAAAGATGAACCACGTCAACACCAAAGATGAGGTTATAGAGGCATTCCGCGTCTTCGACAAGGCCGGTAAGTATTCCGCTAAGCGTTACATCTCTTCAAATTTCTTTCTGTTTTAATCTGACATCTTTAGGCAAGGGAACTGTTTCGGCACAGGACCTACGAGAGGCTTTAACAGAGTTGGGCGATTTCATGGACCCTGCTGAGATAGAAGAGCTCATTTATGAAGCCGACTTCCAAGGAAATGGACAGATCAAGTATATGGACTTCTGCAACATGTTATTCATGTGGGAGAAATAGATGTAACAGTAGAATGATCTCTTTTTGGTCAGAACCGTCTTCATAGGTCTTGGCATATTTTCCGAACCTTGACAGAATATTACATCGACATGATTATGTTCACTTCTTGGCGAATAGTTTCATAGCAATGACTCGCGTCATTCGACAACCGTCAAAATGATGATTGTTTTTGTTCTTCAAAATAATTCAGTGCTCATTGGATTACTATTTCTTTTATGATCATCTCTTTGCGGGGCGGAGCTCGAGAAGAGGGTAGTACGTGTTTATGTCTTTAGAGTTGATGAACAGTCTGTAGTCTATGCTTTTCAAAAATTCTGCCTCGATCTTTGGCATGTCTCTGAAGGGTACTCTCAAAAAGGACGCTGCGACAGAAAGGCTGGCACCTGAAATTATTAAATATTGAATTATGATATTAAACGAATCAACAACAAATCTACAACCAGCCATAACCTACCTTGATCCATCCAAAATTTGACAGCGATCAGGGAGCTGAGGCAGATGAGAGAGGGTACCGCTCCTTTGCTGACGTATCCTCTGGACATCACGAATCTATCGCAGTACACGATGACCGCAAGGAGGATGTCGGGAGTGAAGGAATAGCCGCATGTCTAAGGAGGTCAAACAGAAGATTGAAATAAAATGTGAAATTTGCAAGTCGCTCACCCTGACAAAATGTAGAATGATGTTGATGGATTGGACGCCTTGAGAGGCAGTGAAGGGGACTTCTGTTTTCCTCATCCAGCCGTTAATGCAACTCAAAAGGAATGTCATACTGTGGGTGTCAACTGGTGTTTGACATCACCAAATCTTACCCGGGCATTTTGGACAGTTCGCAGTCTATTTTTGGGGCGGTGTAAAAGGGAAGGTGCATCCTATTCTCTGGGCTTGATCTTGATCTTTTCAATCCAACATTGCCTAGGTGGACATTGCTCATAACGGTGGCCATTTTTTCTGTGTACATGAGTGTCCATTTCACATCTACAACGACTCACATTTGTTGATATTATATTACTTTTGGTGACAGGGGTGGTGGTAGTTGTAGTAGGTAGTAGGTAGTAGGTAGTAGGGTGTTGGTGCGTAGTTACCGTGCGTGCGTGCGTGTTCGTGAGTACGTGCGTGCGTGTCGTGCGTGTGTGTTATGTTCCAGTCAAAAACTAAAACAAATCCTTCCAAACGCAGGGAAAACGCGTCCCATTTTGCAATATCAATCTGAACTCGACGGGATTTCAGAAGATGATTCGTGCCCCAGCACTTGGAGGAAAATGAAAATATATCCTCATTCATCTGGGCGAATTTCCAGTTTACAGACGATCGGATCTTGGTTGCAAAAGGGTGATTCACGCTGAGATGCTCCAATCTGTCTGCTACCTGGTTAAGGTTGGGAACCTTGGCATTAATTTATGATTCTTCCAAATTAAAAATCTTCGAGTTCATCAGAGCAGTTTTCTGCAAATAAAAATAATTTAAAATATTCTAAAGAATTTAAAATATTCTTAAGGTCCCCAGTCGGAGATCCAAAATCTGCGACTGACATACATTCCGACAGGACGAATTGTCACGCGAAAAGAGGCGGGCTTCTCTTAACGTGACTTGTTTGCGTTGCCGCATTACAAGCAAGAATCTCACAAACTTCCAAACCTGTCAGACCCTTTCACTGTCGACAGTGTGCACGGGAACATTTTTTGGGGGGCGCATCAACATCGATATGGACAATGAACGCGAGAAGCTGAAAGAGTATAGAGAGGACTACAGATCCAAAGATATAGAGGCATCGGCACCCACGATACAAGATGAAGAGCCAATGAAAGAAGAAGATCTGTATGAGAAACCCATCGTTCTGTTGTTCCTGGTCGCTCACTCTGTATTTGGACTTTATTTTGGATATGATACTCTATCGGCACTCACAGTCCCTCTGAGTAAGTCTACATTATCTTCCATAAACACTGAATCGTAACAGGAATTCAATACGGCTTCACCCCCTCCGATATGGGTTCTCTTCTTTCAGGTATTTCGCGGGGGCTTGATGATTATGCTGATTTCCGGCAGCTTATCCTCTTGCGACATTGGTTCTCGTATTCTTTGGTGGTGCATTATACGAATTTTTTGGCGCAAGAAAGTAAGGTTTGCGACATTCGATCACATTTTTTGACCCCTAAAGGATGCTGATTGGAACAACGTTCATCAACACATTAGGGATATTCATCATCGCCAATTCGCAGACATTTTATCCAATGTATGTCGGCCAACTTTTATTCGGAGCCGGCAGCTGCTACTTGTATTTTGTGGTCATCACATTGATCGTGAGTACACATCTGATGCAGCTTCTTTGAAAAGACGTAATTGTATGTGTCGACATTTATTCGTGTACAGGGAGGATGGTTCAAAGGGCCCAAAAGAAATTTCAAGTTGAATGTCGCCATCGGCTGTCTACACTGCTGGTTACGTATCGGATCTTTCAGTGAGTTTTCAGATTCTTAGAACGTATCTTTATTCATGGAATGGTAATTTTCTCGGAAAAATAACCGCCACAGGCAGCTACAACACTTTGCCCAGAATCAACGACAAATTCGGCCTGAGAATTGCGCTCTTCACCGCCCTCATGTGAGTCTACAACGCGTCAATGTGTCAAACTGACACCTGTAGTGTCTGTTTGACATCTTTCGTGTCAGCGATACTTTTTGTATTTTTCGACGTAATCATCGAAAAGAGGAAAAATTCTTCCCGCCCAAATTCCCCCTTCCTCAAGAGAGAATCCATCAACAAGGTCTTCAACTTGAAACGATCTGAAATTTCGCTGAAATTTCGCAGGTCAGACCGATAGAAGAGAGAGGGTGCGGGGCCGCCATTCTGAGGGCGCTTAAGTTTTATTGGGATTGTTATTCGTCATTTCCTTTGGCCTACTGGATGCTCGCTTTCATAGCAACCGGCTTTGTCTCGTCACTCTTTACCTTCACCTCTTTCGGAATACAGGTGAATTTTCTCGGAAGATTCTGTCGACGTCCTCTGTACACGAGGATCTGTCGACGCGCTGAAGACGCTGTGTACAGATTTTTAAATATTATGGCGAAAAATCAATTGAAAATGTGTAGGTTCTCACGAAGACACGTGGCATTTCTGACGAAGATGCGTCTTTTATGGTCAGTCTTCTTCCCATCGCAAACGGCCTGTCCACAGCGTTGGTGTCCACCGCAATCGGGTTTCTAGGTGATTTTCCGTTCTACAATCGCGTCTACAACTCGGATTTTTCAGCCGTTTATTTTTTCGACGGACATTTGTATGATGACGTGGCTGATCTTCTTCAGGGTTCAGAACCTATTTTGGAATGTTAGCTGGTTGCCTCACCGTGGCTGGCTACGTCATATTCTGGCTGACAGATTTCCCGCCAATTGTGATCTATGTTGGTCTCGGGCTGGTGCAGTCCCTCATGGACGCTATCATTTTTCCCTGTATCGCTATCGTTGGTGAGATTTCAACGAGATTTCAACGAGATTTCAACTCGAGAATTTGGATATGGGACCATTTCTATTTTTAGATTACTGATGGAAATTTGACTGAAATTTCGTAGTACCAAAGGAAGTGTTGAGTTATTCTACGTCATTGACGATTTTTGTTTATAATATCGGCCTCTACGGAATGAACCAAGGTGTCGGGAGACTGGCAGCTGCAGAACAATACGACATCATGATGGGGCTCTTTGTGGGCATGGGAGTTCTTTGTGCGATCCCTCCCTTCGTGTTGAGGTAATCAGGCGATGCATTTTCGGATTGGGTGTTGAGCGATTACAGATTTGGAAGATACTCTGCAGAATTGGATAAGAGATGAGAAGACAGTAAAGGAATTGAAGAGATGAAAAATAAAAAACTTGAAAGTGTGGTTCAAGAATCGACAGAATTTACACCTTTACTACAACATGGGAATCAAGTGATCGTCTCCAAAAGAGTCTGATCATGACCGGTCGGATCGTCTTGGATAAATGCATCGTGATGTTCCATCTGAAGAGGTTCCACGGGTAATGATTGAGGAGTGAGGTGATATTGACTGTCATACTTTAGAGATTGAGGATGATATTGGTGATGTGTGTGCAATCTCAAAAATTTGCTTACTTTTCCATTTTCGGTTCGACCGCCGGTCTCTTTGGGCTTTTAGAGAGTGGTCTCACTCCACCAAAGAAGTTGGTGATGGACTGCTGCCTCGACACCATCTTCAGCGGTAAGAAGGTCCGTGATGAGGTCACGCCGTTGTTGAAATTTTGAATATGATGAAAGCGCGCGAAAATTACAAAATTCGAGGAAATTATAAATTCTGGAAGTCATCCGAGGTGAATATTTTTTCGAAGAATAAACAGTCATCTTCTGTCCGATTTCAAAAATAACATGAGCTCACAAGCGACAACACAAGAGATTGAAGAGGCGATAGAGGCTGAAACCAGCAAGGTCTTTCATTGACATCATGTTTTCTGAAATTGATGAACATTCGGCTAATATGACCCAGGATCTGAAGAGAAAACGAGAAGAAGATAAACCTGAACACTCACCAAAGAAGACAAAGGAAGAGGAAGCTCGTAAATCACCAAAGAATCCTCTCGTCAAAAATGTGGCTTTCCTCCCCACCAGAAGCAAATCTATCGAATCAATCAAGAAGAGTACACCAGATAAGATCATGCGAGTCTGCTTAGACAAGGTCACAAAAATGTTACAAGAAGAGGAAGTAGATTACACAAAGGTGGCACAATGGCTTTCTATGGCCGACAAATTTGCCAAGGAGTCGAATAGATCAGAAGATATGCAAGAATCGGTAGAACACATCAAGACCTCACACAGCACGAATAAGAAGTTATTGTCAGTAATAGAAGATGCGCTACCTCAATCAAAAGAGGAGTCGCCATAGATGAGTTTAATTAGATCGATTTTTATTGGATGTTTATAAAAAAATAGCCATGGTGAGGTCTTGCTTCCTTTAAAAGAAAGTCAAGTCAAATATATTCACAATGCAAAACTCACGAAAAACACCACGACTACTTGTGAGCATTAATAACCACAAACAGTGGCAGTACAGTGTGTGGAATAACTCGAATAGTTCATTCTATTTTTGGAATTTTCATTCAACATAACGTATTGATGAATTCATCAATCCACTGCGCAGCCCTCTGGTGCTCAAAAAACATCTGGAAATGTGTGAACTGGGTGCGTGTCACTTTGGCACTCGCGTCAGCTGCCATCTTCTCTTGCAATTGGCATGGAATGATGCCGTCTTTTTCTGCCAATAGATAAGCCATGGGGACGGTTGGATGTGGTTCGAAGGAGACGGGGAAAACAAAGCTCCTGCACAATGTGAGAACACGTTTGTGTCGATGACATGTCACCCAAAGTTTTGCTTTCTAGTCATCCTTTCCAAGTGCTCTTGCTGTTCATCAGACAGGCCGGACCAAAACATCTGCTTCTTCGCATTTATGGAGGGAAGAACCATGCCCCTCTCGTCAACAGATACTTCGGGAGGAGGGATTTCGTTTTGTGTTAGGAATGCCATGAGATCTCTGCCCTTTGGAAGCACGTAGGAAGCAATGCAAGCGATCCCTCTGACAGAGCCTCCAGACGCTGAAGGATTATAAATGAAGTTTAAAATTTTGATGGAAAATGATCACCTCTAGAGGACTTATCAAGACCTTCGAGTGCGCTGCAGCCTGGAATGCCACCGTAGCTGTGCGTCACGATAATGACGTCACGACCCCCATCTAAGATAGGTAACAAAAGACTCTTGATGTTATTGGCATCTTCTGCAGGCAGGACCTCTTTTCCCTCTTGTTCTTGAGAAGGATGATTAACCAAAATGTGATCTCCATATCCCAGAGCACGCAAATCTTCGATCACTGGGAGGGCATAAGAAGGTCCGTGATATGCACCAAGAGACCACAAAATCAATGGTTTGGCACTCGTCATGGTTGTCTCTCTTTGCCAAAAGTTTGATTCAGTGCGACTGTCACTTTTGAATTTCGTTGACGGTTTCGGAAATTATGGCTCTTGAGAAGGATGATTAACCAAAATGTGATCTCCATATCCCAGAGCACGCAAATCTTCGATCACTGGGAGGGCATAAGAGGGTCCGTGATATGCAGCAAGAGACCACAAAATCAATGGTTTGGCACTCGTCATGGTTGTCTCTCTTTGCCAAAAGTTTGATTCAGTATGACTGTCGCTTTTGAATTTCGTTGACGGTTTCGGAAATTATGGCTTCGGGCCGACCGTGACCTTGTCATTGTCATGTCGTCATGTCAAGTCCAGTCTTTTGAGCCTATCTGCATGAGGCTCATCACAGCAACTTTGCAGTCGATCAATGTATTTAAACAAACGTATGGAACAGAGACAGATGTATTGATATCATATTTTTATTATTAATAAAATCACGATATGACCGACAATTTTTTACAGTGCCGACCACTTTTCAGCTTAAGAAGTTAAAAATCATTCTCATTTTCACACTTTGTTTATGTTT
>MZNV01003004.1:0-29554 GCA_002081555.1 Protostelium mycophagum | reverse complement strand
GATCTGAGTAGGACAACTGTACTTGTCACTTGATGAATAATAATAAAAATATGCTACCTTTTACATTTGAATGATACTCCTTCTCTTCCATCAGCATGTTTCTGATCAGTTGGTAGCTCAAAGTAGCTATATACTGGAGCTAGCTTCTTAGGATCTTTCTGTGCCCTCTTTAAAAAAGTTTCTACATGGCTTTTTCCACTCATGTTGGTGTTGATAGAGTCAGTATCAGACTCTGATAGCTCTAGTTCACTTTCTTCTGCTGTTCTTTTAGGCATGTTCTGTGTTGTTCTGGAACTAAAACAGAAAATGTTCTGTTCTGTTCTGTGAAAATTCCAGAACAACAGCAGTAATTTTCAGAACAGAACAGAAACATTAGCAGAACAGAACAAAAACAAAAAATTGCTTGTTCCTGCAATCCTTAAAAGACAGACACCTTATATATCTGTTCTGCCGGGATAAGACCTGAATGATAAAAATATCTAGTTGTGAAGAGATAAATTAGTCATTTTATTTTTATCTTGTCGAATCCTTCAACATTGTCAGTAAGCTCTCGTCCTCGGCCATCGCTTCACACAACTCTGTCAGCTTCTGGTAATTGAGGGAGAGATCGAATCTTCGTGCAGAGTGATCCTCTGTCTTTGTCTTCATCTCCACCACTGACATGTGTCAGAAAGTATATTTTTAGCTTATTGAAATGTGATCATCATGGTACAAATCTCAATTTTCATATACAGCGTTGTATATGCACATGATGTGATGTCGCATATTACGTAATCTGTCCATTTCCATCTCATCTTCCCTAGACTGAGGAATTTCAGCGAAATTTCATTGACATTCAAGTTGAAAGATAGTCAAAATTCTCGTTGCAAGAAAATGAAATTCACATAGATTTACAAGGGCGATATTGTTGTAGATGGCATATATCGACGAACTACAACCTGCCACGCGATAAAAGAGCACAGATCCGGTAATAACTGTTGTGACATTTTCAACAAGCTGTTCCTCTGTGTTTCATTTGATATAGCGGTCGCTTCTACATTGATGTAGTTTGTCGTCTGACCAGTGTTAACCAATCATTTGATTATTATTCACTCGTCATTTTTTATTTAATATACTTTTAAATTCACAATGTCGAAGAAAATATTTAAATTGAAATAAAATAATTGCAATACACTCAGAAATGACTAAAAAAATTATTATTATTAAAAGTATAAAAAAATCACCTCATTGATTAAATACATGAATTCTGCTGATTCGAAAGCAGAAGTTGGCTTCTGGATCCACTCGGATAACTTCTTAATATAGGACAATACCCGCAAGAAGAAGTCTCGCGCCTCTATCGGCCCGTTGTGGTGATATTTACGCCTTCCCAATTTCGTGGAACTGTTTCATCGAAATGAGAAGAGTTTCATTTGGATGAGATTGAAAAATTTTAAATGAATCTTTACATGCGGGGAGATTTGGACTCGAGAGTGGGGCTTGGAATCCTAAAAATTAAATTAATCATTTAAAAAAATTAAATTAATTATTTGAAAATCAAAATTTTGAAGATTTTTAAAATTGAAAATTCATCATTCAAACTTGCATTTTTCAAAGAAAATTACACTTTAAAAAATAATATACATATAAAATATCCATGGTAACGAATTGAATTTCCCTGAACCAGATCTAAAGACTCACAGCGGGGACTTATCTATCGACTTAGATTTAAGATCTGATGCTTTCTTGCTGCTGATCTGGACGTAGGTAGACAAGATCTGGTTCAAGAGCTCGTTCCTCGTCCTGATGCTCTTCTCTATGAAGACTTTGTTGTTCATTGCGGCCTTCTCTCCCATAATTACTGATTCATCTTCAAAAACTTTTATAGATTTTGAGGAGATCGAAATATTATTAGATAGAGAGATCTTTAAAATAATTATTTTTATTTAAATTTCAATTTTAATTACGTGATTACACTTGATATTGGGTAGTTACCGTGAAAACCCACGGTAACCGTGATTTTCGCAGAGCCAAACCCGTCACACAATATACAAGTATATTTTTTAATTTTTTTGAACAACAAAAATGATGATTATGGATTTTACAGTGTTGTAGACTCACATTTCATGAGAAACAGTTCTCGGAACTCTTCTGATGCGTCATTCACCTCGTTAATTACCGGGTAGAAAGGTGCTCTGTCAAAACATGAGACATCATGTCACATTATACGTCATGTCATCAATGTCACATGAGATATCTCGATGTCAAGACGGAAGATATCGTTATGACCAGATATGATGTCTTACATTCCTCCCTTTGCGACAAAGGTGATTCTGTAGCGGGGGAGATCCGTCTCGCTGTTCTTGGAACGATCTAACTGTACAATACAAAATATGTCTCATCAAGATTAAAGAAAATTTAATGTTAAAAATAATAAAAATATACAAAAAAACACGAAAAGATACGGTTAAAATGAGACCTGAAGACTCTGGGATCGAAAGGCTCATTATAATCTTTGAAAACAATCACCAACACATCTACAACTGCGTCAGAAATTGTAATAAATGTCGATATAAGATCTCATGGTCTTGGTGTCGACGACCCTGATTGTACAATGTCGACATGTGTACAATATCCAAGAATAGAACTTACCGTTTCCTGTGTGTCTTTTTCTTTCTAGCCGTTGCGGGTCACTCTGCATATACGGTAGCATCGTGCTCACGTGAAACTGGCGAAAATTTAAATTTTAAATTTCCAAAGACACCTCACCATGATATCATATCGATCCACTTTGGTATGGATGGAATGTGTCCCTGTAGAATTTTCTGGGAGATTTCAGCGTGTACAGTCGGGTAAATAATTATCCGATTGTTACTCACTGCTGACGTCAAGACCGCCCCTGTATCCCTGCCATCCCTCCAGTATTATTTTATCTCCCAGAAATTTCAGGAAATCTTCATACTCAGTACTCGTCTCATCTACATCGCGTCAGTCGCAAAAAAATGAAAATCTTGATTTCTCCCGAAAATTCCGTTTTCACAAACAAAAAAAATACAAAAAAAGAAGAAGACAAATAAAAAAATACAAAAAAAGAAGAAAATACATATAAAATAAATAAAAATACAAAAAAAACAAATAATATATAAAAATACGGAAAAAAAGGCTCACTATTGGCGAAGAGCTCATCTTCTGTCTGTCCCGGTGTCTTTGCATAAATAACTCCGAATTTATAATTTAATTGTATACTCCTCTCCTCGAACAGGCACATGTCGTTATCTAATTGCTCGAATGACGCTTCCTCCGTCGTCTACAACGGTATTATTCCGATTTTCCGGTGGTTTCATTGAAATGAGAAAGGAATACCTCTTTGGAAAATTCTTGGAATCTGACGCCACCCAGATCTGGGTATTGTAGACGGATGTACTTGGTCGCCGCACTCGACGAAAAGTGACACGAAAACGGTATCTTGTTCCTCTCTGTTTTCTGACAGTTTTCAACGAAATTTCACGGCAAGAAATTTCCGTGAAAGTTCAAGAAATCTCACCGTTTTGGACCACATGACGAATTTCCCGTCGTCTACGTTTTCTTTGTTTGGCGACTCCATGGCAATGATCATGGGATCATCCGACACACTCATCAAGATCACGTGATCTGTGTTGTGAAAATTTTGCAGGTAGAAGGCTCTGTCCTCTTTGGTGTCGATCTTATAATCTGAAAGAATTAATATCTTCGTGTTTATCTGTATCACGAGGTGATGTGAAAATATGTCATCTACAATTGGATCTACAACTCGCCTGGATCAATTTCACCGCCTTTGTCGATTACGTATCCGTCATTTTGGCATTCTACGTCTACAATATCATCGTCCTCTTTCATCACCGTAACTATGGGTAGCGATTGGTATCTACAAACAGTCATTATCTTTCTATCATAACATTTTCCCGCCAAAATCTTTCAACTCTTTAAACTGTTTTTGTTGATCTTTTATTTACTTTTTTCTGTGCAGCACAAAGACTTTTCAAAACGATCTCTCCGAAATATTCACGAAACTTCGCTGAAATTTCACTTACGAAACGGTCTTCCATCCGTCATCATCCCCCTTATTCGTGAAGAATTTTTCAATCAAATTTCTGGTCTCAGAGTTCTCGAGGTTGATTCCCGGGAGTGACAGGTGTGATGACGTAGGTGACAGCCTCCCATCCTCTTGGTCCCTCTTACTCTTCCTGTTGATAAACTTCCAAGATTTTCGGCGGGAATTTCGGAGTGAAATCTCCTGGAAATTTCGGTTAAAATCGGGGGGATCTGTCAGAAGGCGAGAATGAAATTGAAACACGGTTATAACCGTAAACTCTACCGTGGTCTGATACGGTTTCACAACGCCGAAAACTTTTTGGACACTTGAGAGATATTTTCCCGGATTGGAAATTCAAATAAAAAATAAAATCACCTCATCAGATGACCGACTCAGGTTGTCATCAGAAATACCACTCCCAACAGAGCAGTTGTCATCTACATTAACCTGACACATGTCAACTTCATGTCATCATGTCTGCGCATGTCACCTCGACAACGGGTTCCGGTTCGAGGTAGTGTAGATCGACCGTCTTACGTAGGGTTTTCTTGGAGCTGGTGGCGGGAAGACCCAATTGTTTTAATTTTTTGATACGCATGTTGTTCATCGCGGTACTGATCACATTGTGCACATTACTGCCAGTCTTTGAAGATATCTTGGGTCATGTCATGAGAGGAACACGACGGTTTGATTTTTGACAACACCTTTATTTGTACTGCGGCTCTGCCGCAGTGTCTATTGTACTACAACATTTTACTGCGGCTATGCCGCAGTGCGTTTCTATTCGTGTGTCTATTTGTCTTGCTGGTAGTTTTACTTTATTGCGGCTCTGCCGCAGTGCGTTTGTGCTTGGCAGTGATATCTGTAGTGCTGCGACTCTGTCGCGGTGTGTTTTTGTTTGTGTTGCAATCTCCTTCCATTAGACTGCAATTTTTGTTTCTGTCTCTGCAGCAAAAGGCACATTCGTCAAGCAGAATTTGTCTTAATGAAAAGAGGACGTTCTCGCAGAGCTAAAGGATGATATTTACACTTCTTTTCAAAAAGACTACGAAACATCTCCAGGAAGATGATCCATCACCTCTATGTGTGGACAACCCCATGATTTGGCGGCATCTGCTGCCACTTTTTCAGAGACTTTCCTCCTGGCATCTTTGTCTTTATGAGTCCCAACTAAAACAAAGACGATATCCTCCTTCTTCGTCTTATCAATCTGCTTCTTGATTGGAAAAAGAGCAGTGAATGAGTCGAGATCGATCGTGCTATAGCAGAGAATGTAACCATCTCCCCACGCGAACCACTTAGAAGGTGTCAGATAATGAAAATTTTGTGTTATGTTCTTCACGAAAGATGAGTTTTTTGTGGCATTATACCCAGCGGAGAAGAGGGATTATGAAAAATGAGAGGATGATTGCCGGATTAACTCGGTTGAAGGTCTCACATCTGAATGTTTCTCCTCATATAATTTCTGGTTTCCACCTGTATCCAAAATCTCTAAGAAGGCGGATTGTCCTTTGTTGTTGGTAATCTTTTTCACCTATATGCCGTATTGATACAGATTATTGAACCAAAATAACCTCACCTTTTTACTCTGCATCGTAGGGAGGTCAGTATCTACAAAATTACCGTCCATAAATTGTGTGAGAAGGGCTGTCTATAAAGTGTCAGATATGTTCGCTTGACCTCTCCCTTCTAACAAAGAGCTCAAAAACTCTTCACCTTGCCCGATCTTTCTGCTCCCAAGAGAACCTGTATCACGTCAGAATGCTGATAGCGGATGGTGATACCACTTGTCGAAATCTAATTGACTCACCATACGATACACTTCATTTCCGATCAAGTCAAGATTCTCTATAGACTCTTGCGGAATGGTGTCATTCGATCGCGTGCCATCGCTCATGTCGATCTTTTTGTGATGTGGCCGACAGGCAGAAAATGAGGATATTTATTTTTTGGTTTCCGAGCGATGGGAAGAAAACACTTTTTCCGGTCTCCGCATTGAATGCGATGTTTGCGTTACTTACCGTGTACATCTCCCGGATATTTTCTGTGTTTCCTCTGGAACATTGCACAACGCCACACATCGATACTCTTTGAAATCCTGATTTGGTGGGTTTTTATAATTGGGAGGAAAGGCCATCGTTTAATTTCTTGAAGGAGGCTGCTGGACGATAGGGTGGTTCGGATTTAACCAGTTGCCATGACAAAATTTATATTCCGCCCCACGGCGGTACCTGCTCCATTTGTAATCAACAGCAGCTCAGCGGTAAAACCGCTTGTTAAGAACCGTGAATATCACAATATATCGCATTCCTTACCTTTGTTCCGGGATCCAAATGCAGAGTGCTCTGCAAAAGCAACAACACAGGCAGAGATACTGCTCCCAAAGAACCTATTTGTACATGATATACATGGAGGTGGCCGTTCAAAGATTACGCCCCAGCGTCTGAATATAAGAGAAACACCAATATTTCCATTTCCGCAGAAACCACCATCCCCTTGGGTTTGTGAACAGCAGAAGAATTAAAAGACGAGCGAGGAGCACAGGGATCACCATCATCATAAATCTGTACATCATTTTTATTCTGTCATTGTGGTGACCTTCGTTCAAGATGAAGACGATTGCTCATGACAAGAGGAAAACTGCATAGTATACGGAAGAGAAAGAGAGGCAGGCAGAGGCGCCCATGGTGAGTCCGGCTCTGAGCTTTACCCACCAGGGAGGTGTCAGACGTCTTCGATTAGCCCACACATCTATGAGCAACATCCCCGTGAAACCGAATAATAAGGTGCTGTACGCTGCAGACATTTAGACATGTCATGAAAAGGGCTGATTGACACACCAACAAGGGGTGTTCCAATGGTCATTATGGCCGCAAATGAGACAAAAGAAGGAAGGACGCTCAGAGAAATCCTCTTCCACTCTTCCCTCTCTGTTGTTAGAGTTCTCGATTCACGTGAGAAATGAATAGATCCCCAACCCCAGTGAGGTCCTCCCAAAAAGCTTAGAATGGAAGCACCATAAGCGATCTGTTGATGTCAGTGTCGATTTGGCCTATCAAGATGTGACGTCACCTGCGCCTGAACAGCAAACAGTCCTAACGGACCTGGAAGAGCGACAGCAGCGACACTCGTTGCTGCAAACGGAATGAGACCTGCAGCGCCAAGAAAAAGGGCAGGGCGAGGGATGGATCCACGCTCCTGTTTTGATCAGTGAAGATAAAGCAGTTGCTCAAACCTTTGTGGCTTCAACTGCAGTGGCTAAACATCTTCTGGGTATGACCGAATTCTTAGATAGGATTTTCACTGGTGTCTTCAGAATAGGCGTGAAGATTCCTGCTTGAAGGCAAGAAGTGCGTGCGAGGTACATGATGGTGTGGTTCGATCTATGACCGAAATCTCCAGAACACATCCTCTTCCTCTGAATCACATCAGATCACCGAATCACTTTTTCCAAACCGGACAAATCTCCAACACGCAGGCTGGCTTGTTGTTATATTATATATAGATAATTATGATAAAGGTGAGAGTTCATGATTGACATTATGACGAATTCAATTCCATCCACGTTTTTAACGAGTGATAGATACGAACTCCCGAGGGCGTGAGGGAACTGATCATTGGGAATGAAGAGAACGTTCACCATTTAAAAGAGAGAATTCAGGAGGACCTCAAAGTCGAGTATGTTGAATTTCATTGTGGTCCTCTTCATCTGAAGTCTGCATAGTTCCATCAAATTATTAAGAGGTTTTGTTACTCTGTGTGACGAAGCACATCTTGAAAATGGCGGTCTTCAAGAAGGAGGTGATGATAATAATCTTTTCACAAATCACATTATTGATATAAAGAAGAGACTTTGACTGCCTTTACTTTGCAACCTGGTAATAGGAGTATAACTCGTTTATTGTGTCAAACAGAGGAGGATGAAAGTTCAAAAGTGCCCAATAGAGAACAGATCATCAGATACACTTCCAACCTTTCTGAAGAGGAGATTACGAAAAGAATGAGAAGAACAGGTCCAACACCAGATGATGTAAGTCAGATCTCCCATAGATTTCCATATTGGATTTATTCTGATGTCCAAAGCACCGTCGCCAATTACAAGATCTAATGTCATTAATTGGATTTCCACGAGGAACAGACATGGATTATGATGATGAAGACTCACAAGACCCTCCAGAGGCAACACAACCAGGTGATCATTTGTCTCCTGATGTCTTGGTGCCAAAAACAAAACCACCAAAATAACCAAAATTGAAAAACAAAAAAATCCAACAGTAATCGATCATTCAGAATCCATCATCCAATTGATCATCTTTAGCCGCTCCAGAACCAACCACAGTGACAGAGATACCAGTGGATGAATTTTTGTTACAACAGATGAAAGAGATGGGATTTCCTGAAGGAAGGGCGAGGAAGGCGCTCATATTGAACATGTCAGTATGGAAGATTTTCGTTTAATTCGCGTTGTAGAATCTCGCTTTTATTGCCGAGGCAAAGCCATCTCTTGACTTGGAAGCTTGTGGTCAGCCACAGCTTTGGTAAAGAGGATAGTTTTGGTTCTAAAAAAGTAAAGAGTAAAATGTAGAGTAGAGTATCACAGAAATACCTTGTGTTGCAGTAAGAATGAGGAAAATGAGACTTTTGCATTTGTGGATTGGCGAAAACGAATCCCTCACATCATTTCATGATGCAAAGATCGCCTTCTCATTCTGAACGATGACAGGATGAGCCCCGAGATGGCGATGGAATGGCTCTTTAATCACGAGGCGGATCCCAACATCGATGATCCACTGACACCGCAGCAACTCCAGGCCGTCGCGCATCGCAACCGCATCATGTCCTCCATCAGATTTGGTTCTCCCGCTCCTATAAATATACAACCCCTGCCCCCAGCGTGAGTGTTGTAGATGAGATGAATCTCCTATTGAAACATGTACAGTGCTGTCCCCGCTCCTGCACCTGCACCGTCTACAACGAGTGATGTTGCACAACCACCACCGGTGGCGGATGCACCCTCTGTCCCCCCTGTTGCACCCTCCGTCCCACTCCCTGTAGATAACATGATATCATCGGATGGGGAGGATGAGATCGATCAAGAAGCTGTCGCGGATCAAGCGGTAAGATGTAACTCAAAATCAGCGATCATGACAAAGAACCTGTGCGTCAAGAGCTTTACATTATAGAGATCTCATGTCTGAGGTTCTAAATGTGTGCAGGCCATCCAAAATCTGAGAGAGATGGGATTTTCAGAAGCAGACATTCTGTCGGCATTAAGTGCGACAGGGAATAATCAAGAAGCTGCCGCAGCTTGGCTTCTGGGAGATCGCGAGGTTACATTTCACAGCTTATTTTACATTCTAAACAATACAGTCTTCCATGGGTGGTGATCCCGAGACATTAGCTGCGATATTATCGAATCCCATCATTCAAGCAGCTCTGAGTAATCCCAGAGTCTTAGACATGCTCAGAAGGCTCATGGAGAACCCAAGCGGCGAGACTGTCGCAGAATACATGAACGACCCGGAGATGGCACCGATCATCCTTCTGATCAGCAGCATAGTCAATAGACAATAATGAAGACCTCCCATGTGTGCATTTCCAACCGACTTTTTCTTTGTGTCTTTTTTTCGCCCATGCGAGGAGTTTCCAAGTCATTGTCTACGTCGACATCTTTCGCATTAATTAACGCTACCTTTGCACGTTAATTTATTTTTTACACGAGTTCTGCACTCCATGGTGGATCCAAGCGAACGGCACTTTTTGTTGTTGACAAAAGAAAGCAACGGGTCGGTCGAGCCCAAACGATTGAGACGAGACCGTCCTGATCAATTGGCCATCCATATGTTCATGAATCCATATCAAGCGGGCGGATTTGGTCGCACGACGAGCGTGCCAGACGCACACTCGCGGAGAGAATTTCAGCACGCAGAAGAACAGAGATATAGACAATCACACGCACAGAATCAATACGAGAGAGGACCGAAGAAGCCGAGATTCAACTCTTACGACGAAAAACCGCACGAACAAATTAGACATCTCGACGCACCAGGTTCATTTTACAGAAGTAATAGCACACCCAACATGGCGATCAAACAAGATAATCACTTCCAAGGACATACACAACGGTCTGTCTCTCCACATCCTCCTGTACATAATAATCACCACGGCCAATCAATGAATAACAACAATGGACATCATAATCATATGCCTCCTGTAGCTACGCCGCCAAAGAATGCACCATTGCACATACCGCACTCTTTTTCAAATGGGAATCTCCGGGCGTTAACAGTCAACCCTCTAGACGATGTAAAGATGGGGGGATTGGATCCTCACATTAAAAAATTGGAGGAAGAGAACAAGCGAAAAGATGCCAAGAATCGAGCTGTACAGATGTCCAACACACGACAGGGACATTACCACGCACAAGACTCTATCTATTTCAACTTTATCGTGCCCTGCCTACCATCTACAGATCATAAAGGCTTTGTTGATTAGATAGACGCTTTTTCTCTCATCTCATTTCGATCGCGCAGCGTCATATTGATGTACAACAAACTTGTCATCGTGAGAAACCATTGAAGATGTTATTCATTTGCGACAAAACCTTGGTCATCCAACAGATAAATGCATGTGGACGGGAGTTGACATCAGCTTCAGGGCCCCAACACATCTCAGTTTAAATTTGAATTCCCTCTTTTTCTGAAAATCAGAACCGACCCGGGATGGCACATTTTCATGGACATAAACAACTCAACCTCCTCTTTTGGCGATGTCGTGAGAGATGACCTCTCTCAATCCATAAATGTAGAACAAATCCTTGATGTGGACACATTGGCAACAAATCAAACAGAAGAGAGACAGACTAAGAAGCGGAGGACATCCACTCCAGACGAATCGTCAGAACGAACATCAACTACCTCTAATCGAGGAAGGCCGAGAAAGAAGTTCTCTGATACAAAGAGGAAGAGCGACAAATTGAAGGATTTAAATGACGAAGTTTTGAGAATAGCAGGATCCGAACAAGAGAAGGAATCACTTTTGCAAGCATACATGTATGTCGTGTGCCTTCTTTCGAAGATGTTGTACATTGTCTCTTCACCATAAATGACCATTAAATCACCAAAATTAAAGTCTGGCTTCTTCTGAGATCAACCTTCTCAATCATTTGAATACACCAACCATTACCCAGCGATTCCGTCTTCTGCAAAGGCATGTTCGTCACCAGAGCGGAGGTGATCACTTCTTCTACATTACGTGGCTCATTCTCTCAGACGAGCGCGCTCACTCAGGTTGGAAGAAATGTGAAGACATTATTGAGCGAATTACCTCCAATGTCACCATTAAGATTACAATTGATTGCCTCATTGGGAAGAGACGTGCAGCCTTCTAAACTTCAAAAGGTGGAATTTCAATTTTATTATTATTTTTCTGTCAAAACCCCGCCAAAATTTATATTTCAAAATTCAAAATTCTCACGACAATAAACAGGTCCTCGAAGTCTCAAAGTCGTCGGTCACGAGATCTAAAAATATAAATCTGTCAGAAACATTGCTCTACAACCTTCGCTATAAACCGGGGGTCACACGTGAAGTATCACGTGACAAGAACACCACACAAAATAAAGAGGTAGAAAAAGAGATGCAGAGAGAGGTACATGATGACAGAGATGGAAGAGAGTTTTTGGACAATGGCATCATGGTCGGTGATCTTACGGATCAGGTGATTAGCTGAAATTTGAGAGAAATCTCGATGAAATTTAATTTTGTGTGATTGTGGTTATTTATGGCAGAATAAAAAGACATAAAAAATTTGGTCAGTGTCCTCACACCACGTTAAGATTCTCGGTAATTAACGTGTTTGTTACCGCGAAGTTAGGATCTGACCAAAATATATATTTGCATGAATAAAAATATCTATCTCGCAGTTTGAAATTACTGACGTGGCGCTGCGCACCACAACAATTACTGCAAAAGAAAATGAGTGTATTTGGTAGTATGATGTCATAATGATACCATATTGATCTAAAAATAGAATGGGAACATGATTTTTGACAATACCAATCTGGAGAGTTTTTTATCTGAGGACACGGATTTTGGAAACCCATCTGCGGTGATCATCAACCCACACTTTCAAGAATAAAAAGGCGGGAAAATACGACTTTCTCATCTACCATCGTCTTAAACTATACATTGTTGCTGTTGAGGAAACATTGATGATTATCTCATTGTAGACCACCACAATTCTTTCTCAGAAAAAGGGGATGGTTATGCAGCATAAGTACTTATGGATTCCACGAGAATACCAGAAAGGTATAGTAGAGGGTGTTATTTTTATGTTAAGGCTCGTTTCAGGCGCCTGACACCCTCCAGTCTCCGAAAGTAACGGTAGATCGAGAAGGATGGCGTTAAGCAACCGTGAATTGCACGTGAAGGCTTGTTTTATTCTCAGAGAAGCTTTCCAAGATAAATCGACACGAAGAGCCAAGACACATCAGCATTCTGTACTAACAGACGAAACGTACCAACACAGTAATGATTTCACATTACATTTCCATGCTAAAGCTGATCGTCTTTAGATGAAGACTTATATTAATTGCCCTTACTCAGCGGCTGTACTACTTCTTTCCATCTTATCAATTGTGGGGCTTGTCGAAGGTCAGGCAGGATTCGCCTCTCCTCTTAACCAAGCGCTACACATCCGCTCCATCCATACAGGACTTTTTCTACAGACAAACCGTGAGACAAACGTTCTTTTGGCCAACCAAAAAACCTTCACTTACGCGACCATCTTTCAATTTCGCACCAGCCCTGCAGACTGCGTCAACTGCCACACATTGAGAGACATATCTTCTCACAACGTCATTTCTTACAGAAACAATATCGCTGTGGCTGACGTTAAACCTGGACTTGCCAGTTTCTCAGAGTCTTTCACAGTCCAACAAGAAGCTAGCGGTTACTGGACGATCACTCACAAGGGCAAGCTTTTGGCTGTCAGAGATGATGGCACCATTCAACCCGCAGAATCCAACCTCTTAGCAGTCCCTTCCGAGGCTCTCTTTGAGTTCAGACCGTTCGAGCAGATCGTCATTCAGTCGGTGGATACAGGTTTATTTCTGCGCTCGGCCGGTTTTCAGCTCTCTGCCACCTCTTCAACTCCAGTTCATTTCCAAAAAGTAAGACAAATGATCAATGTGATCATACCTTCTAACGATCATATAGGTACCCAACTGGTATTTCCCCAATAGTGGTGCCTTCTCTCTTTTGGACATGACGAACGGACTGTTCAACTCCATAGAGCCCTCCACCTTGATCACACCTGGAAGATTTCAAGCTGGAAGATGGGAGGGTCTCTTGGCCGAATACCAAGCCGATCTCGGCTACTTCACTCTCAAAGCAGCTGCAAATGCCAAGTACCTTAGACGTCTCCCATCTGGAGTTTTGGTGGCAGATGTGACCGAGGTCACCGCCGCCGCAGGGTTCACTATCTCCTCAGTATCACGCTTCGCCTTAAAGGTGAAAGGAGGAGACTTCGTCAGCGTTATCAGAGGATCTTCTCTGCTCAAAGTGGAGGGAGCCAACATCACCAAAGCGAACAACTTCAGAATGACCCCCAGCGGCACATTCCCCGATGCCATCTCCATACAAGACACGACCTTTGATCGCTTCGTCAGCGCGCAGACAAACAACGGAACCCTTGCGGCGATGTCCTCTTCTGCTTCTATTTGGGAGGGGTTCCACCTCAGACAGTTGGCCTCTGGTTATTACAACTTGGCTGCCGCAATCAACGACAGATTCGTCCAAATGCAAGAAGATCAAACTTTAAAGACGACCACAGAGAACCCCTCTGAAGCCACCCTCTTCGAGGTTCATTCTTGCATGATGGGTTATTACACAAGCACAATCAACAGCCAGCCACCGAAGCCAGAGTCTGAGAAGATGAACAATTCACCTCTCAAAGCCGCCGCGATGCCGGTTTTCCGTCCTAGCTACGCAGGATAGATGTCTTTAAACAAAGGATTCTGTTGGATTTATCCAAGGATGTAAAATGAATAAACCGTACTCTACACTTTCTCCGTCTGTTCTTCGAGGAAGTGGACCTTGTGATGATCTCATTAAAAATTTCGGTTGGATGAAATGGAGAACCAAAACTGTGTTCTCCAAGCTAGCTTCGTTGCACATCAATACATTTATGTTCATCCCAGATGAAGGACTTCTTGTACGGAATAGGTATTAAATAAAAAATGAAGATTTGATTTATGTACATACAACATGATATGTTCCATGAGTGATCTTCTGTGGGTCAGTTTTGGCTCGCTGATGTGCGTTGCGGAAAAAATAGTTTTGATGAGAACTGTTCTGCTCATCATCGAATCAAATGAGATCATGCTTCAATGGACAACACCCCCTTTTTCTCTTGATGAAAAATGGTCGAATCGATTGGAAAAAAATCAGAGTCATGACTTGACCACTGATGCCACCAGAGATGATAATTTCAGCTGACCTATTCAAAAGTGAACGTGAACTGGATTAAGTAAATCTATGTGATTTCAGCGTAATCGTTCCTGGATTTTTCAAAATTTGAAATTTGGCTTGAAGATCTCAGCATTGTCTTTCAATTTCTAGAAGAAGCAGGTGTTTTCACAGTTCCACAGACCACGAAGTTTTCTTGGCACCAAGAACTCTCAAATGACAACTGCACCCGCACAGTGATTAGACACCATTCCATAGCCACGTGAGACAGCGAAGAATCACAGTTTCTTCAGCACTTCCAGATTCTGAGTACCATCCTTTGGAGGGAGTTGCCAGGCTTTGGTATTCCTTGAGAAGTGCTTCTCGAAAAAGTCTTCTCGACTGAATTTCATCAAGATATGCTGCCAAACACGACAAAAAACGTGAAAAGGGCCCGTCGTGCTGAACGAAGAAACCTCCTCATCACCTCTACGGGACGCCCTCCTGACCCTCTGAGATGCCCAATACGAGCCCGAGCCTGTAATAACCTCAAAAAATCCCTCAGAAGGGTCCCTGTAATACCCACTTCTTCGATGTACAGAACAGGACAGGTAAGTCCGTGACCCCGGTATTTTTTCAGGATTCCGAATTCCAGATTGACGGAAGATACGCTTCCGAGATAGTCCAAATCGGAACGGTGGAAGAACTTGCTGAAATCTCGGACAAATCTGGAATCTCATTTTCCGGTGTCGACGAGAAAAATATTTTCGGGCGGGTCTTGTGGTCGACATTATTCTGACAATTGGCGACCTGCATTCCCGGACACGAGGAGAAGCGAGGTCTACCTGTGATGAGATTCATTATTTCAGCAGCAACTTGCCAGATACATAGGCTCTCTTTAGAGGTCTATCACTGTAACACATAACACCAGAAGTGCACCCTCTTAGGTCTCATTTTACGACCGAGTCGACACTTCATTTGTATTTAGAACATCGTATCGAGACAGCACATCGCTTCTTAACGAACACCTGGCAAGATGACCGCAACAACTTCGCTCATTCTCTTCATAATGGCTGCTTTGACCTTGGCTCAAGCATGTCCACCTGATCATCTGCAGTGCGGTGACGCCTGCTATTTACCCCAATCCTACTGGTGGGATCTCTTTGTCTCATGATCATCACATACTGAATCACATCTGTAGTTGTGTAGGAGGTCAACTCAGACAAGCGTGGCAGTGTCCCGCCCCTACAAGTTCTACAACTAAGGCCTCTACAAGTTCTACAACCAAGGCTTTTACATCTGCAGCTGCGACAAAAGCCCCCTCTAACGCCGCTTCACTGACGTGCCAGAAGGCCGATTATTGTCCATCTACACTTTGTGCCTGCAATGGCGCCTGCTACAGCCCAAGCCAGTACTGGTAAGGTTTTTCACCATTTTATGGCTTGGTCTCTGACTATTTTTCAGTTGCATGAACGGACAATTGACACAAGTGAGCTTCTGCCAAGCGACACCAGCTACATCTACAACTCAGGCTAAGCCTGTTACATCTACGACTCCGGCGAAGCCCGTCACATCTACAACTGCTCAGGCGAAGCCCGTCACATCTACAACCCCGGCCAAGCCCGTTACATCTACAACTGCTCAGGCGAAGCCCACCACATCCTCAACCGCTCAGGCTGCACCCTCCACCACGACCCAGTCACCTGTGGTGAATCCCATTCCAGTTCCAGTTCCTGTGCCCACCAAGAGCAACACCAACAACTGTGCCAACGGACAATTATCCTGTGCCGGACAATGCTACAACCCCACCGAATTCGGTTGCTCTAGCGACGCCAATGGAGTGCAACAATTTTTGTGCCCGGCATCTAAGCCCGCCAAGCAATCCAAATTTTGGATGGAGACCATCAAGCACCAAGGAACATCACCATTTTTAGACGACAAGTCATACGTAGTGTACAGAAACGTCAGAGATTTTGGCGCGAAGGGTGACGGAGTCACCGACGACACCGCCGCTATAAATAGTGCCATCACCGCCTATGGCAGATGCGGTGAGGGATGTGACTCTACAACGACCAGACCAGCGGTGGTGTATTTCCCTGCCGGAAAATACGTCATCAGCACACCTATCATCCAGTATTACCACACACAGATGGTCGGAGACGCCACAAACCTTCCCACTCTGGTGGCCGCATCCGGATTCAAGGGAATGGCCATGATCGACTCAGATCCTTATGGCAACTGGGGTTCCAACTGGTACACCAACCAGGTGACGAAAGATGACGTCATCACGGAGAAACTGACTTTTTATCAGAACAACTTCTACAGACAGATCAGAAATTTTGTTTTCGACACAACACAAACACCTTCCGACAAAGGAACTACTTGTATCCACTGGCAGGTCCGTCATAAAACCCCCCGAAATTTCGCTGAAAAATACAGGTCGCCCAAGCCACCTCACTGACCAACTTGGTCTTCAGAATGACCCCCGGCTCCACCCACCAGGGTATCTGGATGGAGAATGGATCTGGAGGCTGGATGTCTGATCTCGTATTCCACGGAGGAGCATTCGCATTATGGGTCGGAAACCAACAATTCACTTCCAGAAATATCTCCATTCACGGAACTACAACCGGTATTTACATGAATTGGAACTGGGGTTGGACTTTTAAGAACCTGTACATCACTGGCGCCAAGACTGGTGTCGACATGACATCCTTGGGAGACAAGGGTCAACAGCTGGTCGCCTCCGTCATATTGGTGGACGTCAACATTGTCGACACCGATGTCGCCGTCAAGACCGGTACAGGAAACTCCGCGTCACCAGTCACCAGCAACACCCTGCTTATAGACAACGGTTACTTTACAAACGTCGGAACTGTTGTGGCTAGCTCATCCGGAGCCGTTCTGGTAGCCGGAAAATCCCAGGGAACAACTTACGTCCCCACATGGGCTCAGGGACACATCTACAATTCTCCTACACAGTTTGACAGCAAGAACGGCTTCATCAAGCACGCTCAGAGACCCGCAGCTCTGGTGGACAGCTCCCAGGGAAACAATTACTACTTTGAGAAGCCCAAGCCACAATACGAGAACTATGACGCCTCCGCATTTGTGTCAGTCAAGGACGAAGGTGCATACGGTGACGGATCACACGACGATACCGCCGCCATCCAGAAGGTCTTGTACAGATATGCCGGATGCCGCATCATCTACTTCCCCGCGGGAACATACATAATCTCCAGCACAGTTGTTGTCCCAGTGGGAAGCAGAATCGTCGGAGAGGCTTGGTCCAGTCTGATGGCTTATGGATCCGCATTCCAAGATCCCAACAACCCCGTACCAATGGTCCAAGTCGGTAACAAGGGAGACGTTGGAGTCGTTGAGATGTCGGATCTGCTTTTCACTTCACGTGGACCCCAGCCCGGAGCCATCTTGGTCCAGTGGAATATCCAAGACCCTCAGGGAGCTCAAGGAAGCGCCGGAATGTGGGACTGCCACTTTAGAGTCGGTGGAGCCGCAGGAGGAAACCAACAGATCGGAACTTGCCCCAAGTACCAACCCCCCACACCACAGTGCATGGGTACATTTATGCTGATGCACATCACCTCCTCAGCCTCTGTCTACCTGGAGAACATCTGGGCATGGACTGCCGATCACGACTTGGACGCTTTTGGAAAAGACATGAGCGGACAGATTTCCGTATTCAATGGAAGAGGAATCCTCGTCGAGAGCAAGGCCGCAGCTTGGCTCTACGGAACCGCATCAGAGCACAATTGGTTCTACCAATACCAACTGGAAGGAGCCGAGAACGTTTTGATGGCCATGATCCAGACCGAGACACCTTACTATCAGGCAGCGCCGTATAACGCTCCCTGGGGACGTAACCTCGCCTACAGCGATCCCGACTTTTCATCGTGCCCAGTGGGATCTCCATCTTGTGACATGGCATGGGGTGCCAGAATCATCGACACCAAGAATGTCTACACTTATGGTGCTGGAATTTACAACTTCTTCCAGTACTACAACCAGACATGTTTAGACACCGAGGACTGCCAAGATGCCATCGTCGACATTGTGACAGAGGAATCCTCTGAGGTATACTTATACGGTCTCAACACAAAGGCAGCCATCACGATGGTTCACGCGAATGGACACCCAGCAGTGAAGGCGGCAGATCACGTGAACACTTTCTGCTCGACAATACACTATTTGGGAAATGCACAGTCAAAATAAAATGAAGATATGAATGAATTGTGATCATCTGCTTATGTATTCTCCTGGTTGGCAACCTCATGAAAATTTTGCTCTGGAGGACTCGGTCACGAATTTCGCCACTGCGGACCACCACGAAGCAAAATCTTCGCGAGGTTATCAACCAGCGCAAAATAGAATATTCAGACCTTTGATAAATCATTCTGTTGTATTGTCTTCGAGGAGCTTGTGTTGACTCATTTCGGCCTTTACTTAATGGCCCATATATACAAATATAAGTAATAATACTTGGGATTGTCATCAAAGGTTTGGCCAATGGCATCTATATCGTTGTAAATGGATCTATTAATAGAATATCTTTGTTTAAGAATATGTTTGTCTCTGCCAACAGAGCTGCTTCGTGCGGACCTGAAGACGGCGATGTCATGATGTTCCTTGACACGGTCCACCACACGGCGCCAGAAATTGCACGATCACCTTTGCTACCGTGCACATCCCAACATAGAAGGTGAAAATTCAAAGGAACTTATTCGTGGTGACGTCCGCGTTTAGACGGCAAAAGAAACTGTCAATTGAAGTAGGAGTTTTCTCCTGTTGGAGTAACTGTGCCGTGTGCTCGTAAACTACGTCCAAAGACATAACCAAGTCGAATCACACGAACACAGATGCAAGCATCCATCGCACAACATGTTGTAGAGGCTTACCAAAAGGTTGAAGCCTTTGTCACGGATCTCTTACCCACAAAACCTACGTTCCTCCTTGATGATCAACAGAAGAGATCTGTACAGTTTGCACAGAATTTGGCGGGTAATTCAAATTTCAAAGGCCGAGTCGTAACCAGAGCCAAGGGAGATCATCACTCCGCACATGCAGAGGTTGGATATCCCCAACCTCAACATTCTGAGAAATGATCAGGTCCCGAGATGTGATTATGATCTCGCAAGGCGGCTTCCCGCACTTCGTCTTGACAGAAAGCCACTTCTTGTCGCCTTCTGCAATTCTACAGAGGATGTCTCTCTCGTAGTGAAAGAGATAAATGCCATTTGGGGAGATAAAAACAGACCCAATGTTAACATCCGTTCAGGTGAATCTCAGCAGGTCATTACTTGGTCCTGAAGTCAGTCAGGTGGACATTCATATGAAGGAATCTCTTGCGAGAATGACGCAATTGTCATCGATTGCAGTCCCATTAATGAAGTTAAAATTGTCGAAGGGAAAGAATCCCTCTGGGCTGGGGCCGGATGCAAGATGGGCAAGCTCTATCACTCAGTTGCACTCAACGCAGGACATGAATACGAGTTACCCGCTGGAACAGGCACCAACGTCGGAAGTGGAGGTGTTTTGACTGGAGGTGGTTACGGAATGCTGGCAAGAAAGATGGGACTCAGCTCCGATCTCATCATCAGCATGGAGGTACGCACTCTGTTCTTCGAAACGATGTGACCTCTTCAGGTGGTTGATGCGAAGGGTGACATATTGAAAGTAGACAAGGACAACCACCCCGACTTATTTTGGGTAAGCCCATCTGCAACTAGCAGATCATATTTCCCGCCAAAATGATTGAACGTTTCAGGCATTGCGCGGAGCTGGAGGGGGAAGCTATGGAGTCGTAACACAGTTTCACTTACGAATAATCAAAAGCCCCAAGAAGGTTGTGTCGACATATGTGTACATTTGCACGTGATGACGTCATCAGGTCACCTGGGTCAATATTGAGTGGAATTTCAAGTACATCAAGGAAGTCATCACAGGTAACAGTTTCAAAATCTCAACGAGAAACTGACAAATAGAAGCCTTTGAGAACTGGCTGCCAGATGCAACGGAAGATTTGACCGCACAGCTCAATTGTAGACCGAGTTATATACATCTTGAGGGAAAATTCATCGGAAATCCCGCAGAATGTGCCAAGCTCTTTTATGAATCTCCGCTCATGGACCTGGAAAAGTGAGATTTTCCCGCCCAAAAATGTTGACTGGTTGTAGATGCCCACCTCGCTCTTTCCAAACTATGTATTTGTCCCCATCCAAAGTCAACTTGAAGGTATCTTGTGGAAAGGATTCTGACAACTTTGATGATTTGATTATGGATGACCCTCCCTTCTGCGGTGCATGGCAAGAGGGTGATGAATTTTACTTGTCGACATGTACATGTGATGACGTCATCGCAGGTCAGAAGAGCAAGAAGAAGAGCGACTATGTGTACCGTGATGGAAAGAAATTTGGCATGGATGGTGCAGCTGTTGTAGAGGCCAAGTTGAAGGAGGAGAAGGGTGCCCTTGCCAACTGTCAATTCGAAGGCTACGGTGGATTTTTTTCCACTCTGGAAGAAGGTACCTTAAAAATCAAACGTCATGATCTCACTTTAGCACAGGTGACACACCGTACCCACACCGTGGAGGTGCCACGATATCTTTGCAATACTGGACCCACTGGACCGATGAGGGTCTGAAGACTGATGAGGAGAAGCTTGACAGAAACTCCGAGTACGAAGAGTGGATGCGGGACTGGGAGAGAAGATTACGCCCTCATGTCTCTGGCAAGAAGTACCGAAACTATGAAGATTTAGATGTAGGGGAGAACTGGGGGGAGGTGAGCATCTACAACTCGTGAAGTTCCAAAAAGATTGTACAACTCACACGAATAACGATGTTCAGGTGTACTACGGAGTTAACTTTGAAAGATTAAGACGAATCAAGGACAGATACGACCCTTCAGACTTTTTCAAATGCAGCATCAGCATCCCTTTATCCCAAAACCACAATTCTTCCTCCAAATAAACTTTGACTCTCGACATGATGATTATTCAAAAGCGATTTGACAAAATTTTATGGGTAGATTTGTGAATCTACATTTTCGGGAACGGTAACAACCACATTTTCGACATCTCTAGAGCTGCCAGTGCCGGTTCTCTCTGTACTCGAGAAATGTGAAGAGTTGAACCATTCCTTCCACCGGTGAACCGGCATGTAGATCTGATGACGTCAGATCATCTCGGGAAACATCATCAACATACCTCTAGAATGAGAGCCAGAATGAGGACTTGCGTGATGAAGTTTGCACAGACTCTGGCACTGATGTAGCTTGAGTTCTTCGTTGGGATGATGACTAAGAAGTAGCACACGCTCACAATCTTGTCGAGCGTCGCCACAATGGAAATAATGCACAATTTTATGGTCATCTACAACACGTCAGAATTAAATCACGAAGAAGGCCTCACCTTTTTGGCTTCGCTGGAGATGCTCGCGCTCATCATCCTCATCAGCCGCAACCCCGTGAAGGCAAAGGACACAGAGAAACCAAGCCAAACGAGGCCCCAGTAACCACTGTAGAATGAGTTGAAGCCGTTTGCGGCATCAGTGGTGGGAGATAAGATGTAGCCGATCAGCTGTTTCGATCAACTTGGTCGTGATGAGACGAACACTTACATAGATGATCCATACTGCAACAGCGAGGAAGCCGAAGATAATGAAGGGGATGCGGAACCTCTTTAGGAAGGTGACATTCTGCAGAAGTTCTTGCACCGTGAAATTCGGGTTGTAGTTGACGTTCACTTTGGCGAGCATCTCTTGCTTGCGTAAAGTGGTCCACGTCATCTGGTAAAGCTCTACCCTGTTTTGGATTACGCACTGCTTTGCGGCTAATCCGTGCAGCAAATATCGGCACTCACCAGTGGAACAAGATGCAGCTGAAAATAATGCACAAGATGCTGTCTCTCAATGTCCATAATGCCATGTAAATCTTTGCCGGAATACGGTTGTAGACACCGTGGTAGTCGAGCGCGCAGATCGCCATCACTGAAGCGAGTCATGATGACGTAAAAGATGATGCAAATGTTGCCGACCTATCGCTTGCAGAATGATGATAGAGAGGCAGATTTTTGTGATGTTGGTGATGGGAGCATCGCCAGCTTTCCTTCTGTTTCCTCTGAATTCTATGAACAGGCGAAAAGAAGCCAAGAAGAGTACAAGCAGGGATATTGCGCCCGAAATCGCCAGTCCCGCTTCTAATGTTGTCTTCGGGACGGGGAAGTTTATAATCGCTGTGATGTATTAGGAAAGATGATGGAATGGAGAGTGGAAGAACCCACCTCCTGCACAGTCATACGGCCCTTTGAACAGTCCTTTTGGAATCCACCTGAGAATTGTCAGAAAGGATCTTGAAGAGAGATGACTGACCCAACCCAGCACCTGCACTTTCCATCTGATCCACAGACACCTTGCCCGCTACTATAGACTTTGTCAGACTTGCGGTGTCATAATTACGCGCGTGACTCACCATGTTGGATTGACATCAGCACAGGAGATGAGAGTACCGTTGTTCATAGTGAGAGGGCCGTGATAAAATGAGCAACTAAACCTTCCAGATCGTTAAGGACAAGATACTAACTTCCACATGTCGGTTATTTCGGTGGAACGTTGACACAACGGCGCAAATAAAATATTCCTCCTACCGCAATCTCGCCGCATTCTTAGTACGGTTGGTAGCGTACGAAATGAATATTTCACCGGCACTGCATTTTGTTTGATTGTCAGCCCCGTTAACACGTGAAACTACCGTGAGAGATGAGAGAGGGGGATCCTTGGGGAATCGTTTTTCCTCTATGTCCAATCAACTTAATCCACATGCTTTTGAAACTTCGTACGCAAAGGTTGGTTACGATCATAGAAACGCAACATGGTTCCTCAAGAATAATTCTCCTAATTTCCGGATATTGGAATTCCAATCCAAGGATTCTGAAGTCTTACCTCAGGAAGACAACGGCAATCTTTGGTGCATTTTAGACACCCAGTCCGTGGTGTCAAAATGAAGGCGTTTTGAAGTCGCCTTCATAGACACCACCGTCCTGGAGCTTATATATGGCTGTGTACAGATGCTCTTACCTTGTCTTCTTCCATGCGCAATTTTGAAGGCTGTTGCTCATGGAGTCCACTTACGTATCACAAAAACGATCAGATGACAACACGAAGAGATGCCACCTAAGACGGAAGTTTCAGTTGCCAGAAGAGGCGTCGCGAGACACAGCTTTCTATTCGCCGGTTTCCATGCCGTCGCATTTGGAATCAACTATTACTTTGGAAGTATCTTTTTAAAGCAGAATAACATCAACTTGATGGGCGCTGACTCTTGGGGAGGTCAGTCTATTTCAGATGTACCTAGCGATCTCACCATTTTCGCAGGCACTTGGAAGTTTTTAACGTTGTTGAATCATGATCTTCAGACTTATTATCATCTGTTTGCCCTCTTAGTACAAGCCAACATCATCATAACCTCTTGGGAGAATGGTCAGGCGAAATTGAAACCTAATCAAAAGAGAAAGAAGGTACATGCACATACATATGATTTGAAAAAAAAGATGATTTAATCCCCACAGGTCCCTTACATGGAAGAGTCATTGTGGGTCGCTGATAGATGGTTCTTTGCGATGGTGACTACATCTACCATTGTGGGTGTCTTGTTCTGGTCTCTCTTCATCGCCAACAGAGAGCTAATCTTTCCCGCTCAATACGCGTGAGTCATTTTTACTTGGTGACGTAGATGCCTGATGTTGATGACGGTTTTAGACATCTCTACCCACCCATTCTGAATGCCTGGCACCATGGTGGTGTTGCTGTTCTTGCATGGATCGAGCTTGGACTCATTCCTCACAGAGCCAGGTGGATAAAACTTGACAAAATTTGTCAATCTAATGATCATCAAAATACTGATGTGATTTCAGCGCCAAATGGGACGTGTCTATCATCACAGTGATTGCAGTTCTCTACATTGGATACACCACCACCGCTTACTTTATGCTTGGTGTCTGGCAGTATCCATTTCTGAATGAGATGAACCTGTTTGCCAGCGTGGTGTTTTACGCCGTCGCACTGGGTCTGGCATATGGAAGCGGCTTTGCCACTCGCAGGGTAAGATTTTCGTGTTTTTAAATGTTCAATATGATTCACCTCAAAATGAACGAATGTCTAACTGATGCATCAGATCGCTGAAAGCTCATTTGCCAGAAGGTTAGCGAAAATCGCCAAGACCGCCTAAATAAAATACGACATACATTCACACGAGCACCATTGTTTTGAGATCGCCAGGACTTGTTACTTTGCCATAAGCCACGTTAAGGCAGCTGCGATGGACGAGCACTTACAACATGCATGTGGCACTTAAATTCATCATGTGATGAACAAGTGTGGACACGACATCGAGTGTCATCCTACCTAGTCAGCTCGCGCGGTAATTTCGCGTAAGTTACCGCGAGTCGCGGTAAGGAATTGGTACATATCTAACCACGTTCGAGTAGAATCTCCATTGCTTTTTTGGTTCACAAATAACTTTGAAAAACTCTGACGGGGCTTTATCGGGTAGTGTGGTAAACGACATTGGTGGGTTGGAATCCATGGGGCGCCGCGATACCATGTGATTGGTAGCTGCCGGTTTCGGTGGCAGAGACACCGAAAGTAGGCTGGTATCCGAGCTGTGGAGGGGGGAGGCTCTGGGGGAGGGACACGGTCTGGGGGGTGTACATCGTGCCGGTGGAAGCGGGTAAATGGTAGTACAAGTTACGTCCGGCAGTGACCTGGAAAATTTCAGGGAAAATTCGTGTGTCAGTACTCCTTCATGATGAAAAGCTGAAAACAGATATTATCTCAAGACAAAAATTCAAATTTTAAACTCACTCTTCCGGCGGGAACGACTTCGTTTTGAGGCAAAATGGATGCTGCGGCGATAGACGCAATCGAAGGGGGCATGCTGTAGGCAGTTGTCTGGTTGTTTAGAACCAAAGTGCTCTTTGTCGCGCCCATCGCGGTCACAATGGAGGTGCTCTGTCCCACCTCGATATTGTCGACATATCTGTTCATCATGTGCGTGTCGACAGTGGCAAAACCTCTGACGAGCCTCTCGCCGGGGGTCACTAATACTTGTTCCCACATGGTGGTGGTGGTGAGTCTTCCAGTGATGATGGATCTGTTGCCGATGATGAGCTCCCTCTGTTCACCAAAGATGGGGGGGAGTTCCTCGAAAGTCTCAAACTCTGCGGGGGGAACGATCTCTGTGACCTGGGGGGTTTAGAGGTTGCGTGTGTTGTGTTTGAGGCTGTGCTATATCTACAGCGAGGCTGTATTTTTGACAATTGCAAACATGTTATGTTGGGTACATAATTCACCAAACAGAATAAAATCTAAAAATAGACTCACTCTGTCGTGTATGGGTTGAGTGACCTCTATCACTGTGGGCTGTATGATATCTCTGGCCAATACGTGTGTCACGTCCTCTTGTACTTTGACGACCACGTGCTCTTTAATTATGGGTTGTAACTCCTCGACGACGGTGGTGGGTGCCTTGACCTCTCTGGTACTTTCGATGGGGATGTCACGAGCTGTGGATCTGTAGGCGGTTAGAGATATATGTGCGGGGCTTGTGTCCTCCGCAGGCATTCCAAGTGTTGTGGCTCTGCCACAACAGGAAGAACTCTCTATATAATTTCGTGACGATGAGCTCTTTCTGAGAAACAATCCGAACGAAAAAAAGTCGTCATGAATCAAAACCCACTCTATAACCACGGCTTCTCTGTACTGTGGCTCGGCTTGTACTTGTGTTATGACTGTGGGGTTCACGATAACCTCCTTCAACTGCTGGGTGACCTGGTGGATCTCGATCTGCTCTCTCTCTGAAGAAGATGAGATGATCATCATCCAGTTGGCAGTTTTCTGAGACATCGCGCGCTGCGCCACAGAAGATCAAAGTTTTTTTGTGACATGAAGAAGTTTGTGATGTGAAGTTAAGGTGCTCGTGGCATGACCGCAGGCGGCAAGGCCGCGACAGAAAACTACATTAAAAAGCAGACAATCACCTCTGTAGACGATGGGTTGAATCTCCTCCTTTTGGAGTGGATACACGTGCTCACTATGATGGTTAATATTTAGGCCCCAAAACACTTCTCTTACCGGAGCACGGGTGTCTTTACGATCTGTTTCACCTCGATTGGCTCAACTGCTGGCATGAATGAGTGAGCCACTCTGGCTTCTACAGCAGGGCTGAAGACTCTGGCTGTAGAGGTCTCCGTGGTGGTGATTACAGGCTCTTCTGGGAGCACGTACATTTTACCAGCCAAAGGTGCAGCGGCAGTGATGACTGGAGAGTCGTCCATCACAAAAGTCTTGCCGGCGATGGGGCCACCGTTTGAGACAGGAGTATCGTGAGGAATCTCGTAGCTATTTCCTGCAAGATTGCCTCTGGGCTGAGTTTCGAGATCCTTGTTGCTTCCTCTGCTGAGACTTCTCTTTATTTTTTCCATTGTGGTGTGTTGATGTTAAATACCTGACCATCAGTCAGAATATTTCATCACTCACGACAAAACAACAATCATTACGTGGTAGTGCAAGTGGTGTTGATGCAGTCGTCGATCTGCGCGTGATGATGATATGGCGGTTTTGGCCTTGACAAACTCGGTGAAAATTGGTGTGTGGATTTTTCTTCAAGAAACACACGTAAATTTCGGTTTACGGATTTTCAGGATTCCCACAAAACAAAAATCGAGCGGCGGGAGGGATCGAACCAGGGCCTCATCAACACATACATCTTTATTGTTGGCCCGGAGTAAAAGTGAATCCCGCAAAATTGGCCTGCTTGTCCTCGCTCAGGGTTGTTCCGTTCAGGGTGTCCGCCAGGGGGTCTTCGCTGGTGAAGGCCTTGTCCACTTGCGACACATCTGAGGGCCCGCTCTGCAGCGTTCAAAATGCGACACGAATATTCGGGCAGACTCACCACGTTGGGGACGAAGGAGGGGTTGATCTCTTTCTTGAAGAGTTTCTCAAAGTCGATCTCTTTGAAGTAAGGGTGGGCTTTGATCATCTTTGGGTCTGAAAGTCTTTTCAGTGGGTCACGTGTCAACAACTGCGAGTATCAGTCTCGTTGTAGTGGGATGATTAATTATGCCAAAAAGAATCCTTCAGATAATTTTCACGTAATAGAAAATTGGACAGTATTACTGCAGGCGTCTTTGACCAAAAATAAACTATTTCGCCGCGGATAACACGCACCTTTAAGATGATGTCCTTTGTATCGGCATCCATGGACGATGGCAGCGCCAGCTCATGAGATAGAATCTTTCTGTACATCTCTTGTACATCCTTTGCGTAGAAGGGGGGCTGGTGGGGTCAATTCTCGTTGTAGATTGTCGAGACCGTGAAAACATCAATCCGCAACTTACCAGACCGGTAAGCATCTCGTGCATGAGTGTACCAAAAGACCACCAGTCTATAGCTTTAGTATAAGGCTTGCCTTGGAGGACTTCGGGGGCTTCACCAAGTCAATTTCTGTGACGTCATCACACGTAATCTTACCGAGGTATTCTGGAGTTCCACAGAAGGTGGTGGTCTTATCATCATCAGACAGCAGACCCTCTTTACTAATACCGAAATCAGTCATGCAAATGTGTCCATCCGCTGTGAGAAGGAGATTCTACAGAATGTCAATATTGTTCCAGTGGCGCTGCGAGGACATCACCTCTGGTTTGAGATCTCTATATATAATTCCGTGATTATGAAGGTACTCCAGGCCGAGAACAATTTCTGCACAATAGAATTTGGCTCTCTCAGCAGAGAACCTTTTCTCCTTCTACTTAATGTTTCAATAATCACCCAGCATGATCATTGAAAAACAAGTCGTATCACCTGGAGATGATGGAAGAGTTCTCCTCCATTCACCCAATCCATTACAAAATACAACTTGTCTTGTGTCTGAAAACTACAATGTAAATTGACCAAAAAGGGATGAGCGACCTTGTGACGTAAGATGTCAAATACAACGTCTATCTCCTCACCTTTTGAAGTACGCTCTTCTCCGTGCGGGTGTGTTCCAATTCATTAGACTCTAAAATATTCTTTTTGTTCAGGATCTGAAGACATGGATCAGAACCTCCGAAAATGTATTCCTCCGATCACCTTCATGGCAAAAAGTTTACCATCCTTCTTTCTTCTGACTTGAAGTACTTTTCCAAATGCACCTTTTCCTATTACATTTAAAAGGTCAAAATCAGCCAGGCCAACTTTCCTCTATGAACAGTTAAATTGATGGTGATGATGTGGATATTACCTGACTTCCACCGCTGGCATTAGCAAGGGAAGCCTAAAATGTCAGAATGAAACATCTTTATCGTCAAACCCACGTGAATAGCTCGAATCCAATCATCTCTCTCAGCATCTGTGTCAGCCACCATATAAAAAACCCTGGTTGGTGTTTTGATCTGTGAACCACATAAGGTTGTTTTATTCTTAATGATCCTCTATACCTCAAAGGCCGATTTTTTCTTCGACCAAATTTTGACTGAGTCCATTGTCAATCCGTCTAAATTTATGTTTCCCTTCTCCCCTTCTTTATCTTGTGACTTCGAATAGTAAATATTGTTGTTCTTTAGCACGCACCATCTCTCTTTCCATGTTTTGATTTTTCCTCCTTGCTTAGTTAAGAACCCGGTCTTCTCAGCCATGTTATTATCAATGGATGAGCGGTGATGTTTGTGTCGGATCGGTGAGGAGTGAGACTGCAGAACGTCAAGCTTTTTTGACACGCATCATACAAAAAGAGGGTATTATAGTGCATTTATCTACAACTCACCACACACTAAATGCTTGCTTCTTATGATCTGTTTGGAAATTCTTTAGAAATGATTTGTAAGCTTTCATGCACTCTCAGTATGCTTTGTGCAGACCAGTTGGAAACCTCTGCACACTACCTACGGTCAGAGAACCTTCAAGAACAATTCATGGCGGAAAACCCTTTGATTTGAATCAACTCTTGACCACCAGTATCCAAAAATTCCAAAAAAGGGTCTTTTCTGGAAAAGCCAATCTGAG
>MZNV01003003.1:0-21014 GCA_002081555.1 Protostelium mycophagum | reverse complement strand
AAACTCTGGATTTGTTTACATAATTTTTATTATGTGGTTAATATTTGTATTATGTGTCTCAGAATTTTTTGTGAAAATCTCTGTCAGCACAGCCCTGTCTTTTCTTTTCATTCTCCTGCTCTGGTATTGATATTTCACAGGACTTTATTCCCAGATATTAAATAAATCAGATATTAAATCAGATTTATTTAATAACAGCTCTGAGAGGAAGCTTAATATTCCTATCAAAAATCGAGACCGGCGAGAAAAGTCTGGTTAACCTTGTCATTCACACTGGAAGAAGCGAAACTCTGTACAATGATTCAGGATCATCGACTAGGCTACATCTGTGGCCAGAGCGGTATTGGAAAGACTACTGTTCTCGAAATTCTTCCCCAAGATGTGTTCATCCACGCAAGCTCGGCTTCTTCAACGGAAGTATGTAACATTTACATTTCAGTTTAACAAACCATCTATCTCGCAGAAAGTTGGACACTACAGGATCGCCAAGAACTTCTTCAGGTGCTGAATACAGCAGTCCGTGAATACGTCTTGGGTTTTCAGTGACATACACCTTCTCATCGGAATAAAACAAAAAATTTCAAACCAAATTTCACTCGAGATGAGGGTCTGCTTCGTCTTTTTGGTGTTCCTGTCACTATCTTCCACTGCTTCGTCTCTGTAATTCTTTTGCATGTTATCCAACTAACACTAGCAGTTTGGAGGTCTACATTGTTCCACACTCTCATGATGACGTAGGCTGGTTGAAGACTGTGGACGATTATTACACAACCACTGTCCATTACATACTTGACACCGTATTTTCTGCCCTTTATGAAAATCCTGGTGGGTTCTCAACAACCTCTTCATATGACTCAAATAATCAAATAGAAAGACGCTTCACACAAGTTGAGATCACCTACTTTGAGAAGTACTACAGAAGGCAAGGTAAAGTGAAGAAAGGGATAATCAAATCAGTCGTGTCAAGAGGACAGGTGGAATTCAACCTCGGTGAGTTAGAGTCTTTTGTTCACATCTTTAACTCCTTTTCAGGTGGAATGACTATGAATGATGAGGCGACCACCACGTATGTCGAGGAAGTCAATCAGATGTCCAATGGAGCGGCATTTCTACTTGAAGAGTTTGGAGTTACTCCCAAATCAGCAGTAAGTGTTGAGCCTCGATTGTTTTATTTGATACATTACATCTCTAGTGGCACATTGATCCTTTTGGACACAGTGCGTCTACAGCCTCACTCTGGTCACAGATGGGTAAGAATATAGATAATTGAATGATATAAATTGTGAAGGTTTCTCTGCATTTGGAATATGTAGAGTTCCTCTGTCTGCACTTGAGTGGATGAAAGAAAACAAAGCTGCTGAATTTGTATGGAGAGGTTCTACGTAAGATGATAAATGCGAATCATTATGAATTGAGATATTAACAGTACATTGGGTAAGAGATCAGAGATATGGGCACACGAGCTCATAGCTGGTTATACCTCCCCACCAGCTCTCAATTTCATATTCAATAATGGTGATCCAAGCTATTATGTCCAAGGGGACATTACCTTGACAGGATATAATGTTTCATATTTCGCGAAACTACTCGTAGAATCCGTAAAAGAACAAAGTCAGTGGTTCAGGCACAACAAAGTAATTGATCATATATATCATTACACGAATGGTATTTATTCGTGAAGGTACTCATCCCGTTCGGCGGGGACGTAGCTCACTACAATGCCTTCGTATCCTTTGATCAAATGGATCAACTGATGACGTAAGTATGACGTATGTGATTGATTGTCACAATAGCCAGGTACATGAACACAAATACAGAGGAATATGGGGTTAAACTTCGTTACGCCTTCCTATCTGATTATGTGAGGGATGTTCATGCATTAAATTTGACATGGCCGGTATATCACGGTGACTTCTTCCCCTATAATGATAACTTGGCTGGATATTGGTCTGGTATCTACTCTTCACGACCCAAAGAGAAGCAGACTTACCGTCAACATTCCGCTTTATTACACGCTTCGGATGCTTTGGACGCACTTCACTCTATCAACACGAAGAAAGGACCATCAGAAGGTTTTCAGGCGAGTTGTAGATACACAGTTTCAATCTGACAATCTATAGAAATTACGTCAAGGTTTAGATCTATTCACACATCACGATGCAGGTAGATTTAATTGTATTTATAAATATTGATATCATTTATTGTATTTAGTCACTGGTACATCGAAACAAATCGTCGTAGAGGATTACATGCGGCGTATTGAAGAGGGGAGATACTTTGCCTTGAAGACAATAACTTCTCTCACTGAGGACTTGCTCGGCAGCAACGGTGCAACGGAAGAACTGGCTGTATTTAATTCTCTCGCGTGGAGAAGAAAAGAGTTTATTAGTGTATTAACCAACTACACAAGTGCCACAGTAACTTATCGTAACGGCTCTTCCGTCAACAAAGTACCGTGCCAGGTATGTCCTCCAGCTACATTTTGATTTGAAATTTAAAAAGGTAAACCCGGTTTCATCCTTCTCCAAAGAGAAGGCGAGTCACAGGTTATTCATTCTTGTTGATATCGATCCACTTTCTATTCAAGTGTACAATATCGCCTATGGCAATGCCCCTTCTACAAAACCCTCCCCTGCTCAAATGGTTAGCAACGAATTTATACAGCTTGATTTTGATGGTGAGAACGGCCGTCTCTCTGCAATAACAAATAAGGCCATCGGAAAAAAGATGAAAGCGGGAGTAGAGTATCTCCACTACACCTCCGCCTCAAATAATGCTGGGCAGAGCTCTGGAGCATATGTATTCAGACCAGACTCCGACTCTTATTTTATGTTTAACCCATCCAAGAGGTAGGAAGATATCAATATCTATTGTAACAATTGCAGAAACCTGGAAGAACAAACCGTTCCTTTCGTTAAACCCAGAAAGTCGGGTGGCAATTTCTTGTTCTTTGGAACCGCAGACTTCCCCTATGGTACAGAAGAGGTGAATGATATGTGATATGTACCATATTCACATCCACAGGCACTCCTTCTGACAGCAAATAAGATCACAATGAATGATTTCAAATTAACTGCAGTGAGAGCGGATGAGAGTAATGTCGGCTGGTCCGGGCAGGTCTGTTCATCTTAATCTCTTACATCACACAATATGTCAATATGTAAAGATCTTATTGTGGTAGACAGGATATACTTACGTTGCATGGAATGAATTTCCGTACAAGAGCTTAATGCAAAATTCAGTCTATGAGACCGGAAGCATAAAAGTCCCAATGGTCCCAACAAACTGCAATACTGTCACAATAGAGCTCCGCTTTTCAAAACAGTTCAATGCGAATCCTGTCGTGGTCGCAACGGCTCACAGTCAAGGTAATCCCCAAAAAATAGATGCCAACTATCGTCACACGAGAATAATAATATAATATAATATAATATGATATAATAATATAATATAATAATCCTCAACAACAATCACAAAAAAAAATAACTGAACATATAAGCTGCTCTGAGCTTGCTGGTCACCGTGACAACCACAACTACTTCAGGGGTTACGTTTATTGTGACACGAACGGATAGTATGGCGCCATGGAACCCCTCCGATGATGTCTATGTTGACTGGTTTGCTCTGCCTAAAGGGTTAGATCTTAGAAGTGATGCACTGGAGTATATATCTTCTGGTTCTTCTGCTGGAGCGGGAGGTAATTTCTATATTCAGGTGAGATTGACTCCATTGTAATTATGTTCACTTACACACATTGAGGTTCCATATTGTGCTGGAGATTGTATCACCCTAATCACTCCGATCAAGTCCACAAATCAAAATGTAAATCATTCTAAGAAAGCCATAAATGAGTGAATACAGGCATTGTCCTTCACCATAAATGGTAAAAATGAGACACACATAAACGTCTTGTCCCGCGAGATGAGCAGTTCAGGGGCAACTATTCCAGGAAATTTCGAGGTAAAGAAGAAGTGCGTATGGGGGGTGATGTGAGAAGGTATACTGGGTGGTATTACCACGAACAGCATTATTGGATAAGGTATCCGATCAAATAGAGAATAAAGTTATAGAAGGACCACTATTGAGTGAAGTGCAACAGCAGTGGACCCCTGATTACGGACACAGCATCATTCTATATCATTTAGATGGACTCTTGGGTACATACCTTCTATTTCTTCATATGTGATACTGAATGAAATGCAGGTAGGAGTATAGAGATCATACCCGAGGTAATCATTCAGATGATATGATGTTATGATATATAATATTAGATGATATGATTTGCTTATATGAATGAGGTTGGGCCACTGAATATAGGAAACGAATTAATTATTAGACTGAAGAGTTCTATGAATAATAATGGAATATTTTACACGGATGATAATGGGCTGGAAATCATGGAGAGAAGATCCGATTTTAATAAATTTGAACCCATATCCGGTAATTATTTCCCTGCTGTGCAAAGGTAATCTATTCTTATAAATAAATATAAATCAAATGTATGTTGATAATATATTTTGATACGATACAGAGCTTTTATGAGAGATAAGGATGATGATCTACAGTTGAACGTGTTGTGTGATTCCACACACGGAGCAGCATCTTTAAGAAATGGAGAGATTGAGATGATGCTGCACAGAAGATGTATAGATGACGATGGAAGAGGTCTTGGAGAGGTGACATTCCTCTCAATATCACATCAACCTAATTGTCTCAGGCGTTGAATGATACAAGCACCATTAGAACAAAGTTATGGATGACCTTGACCAGCATAGAGATGGGTGCTGAGGCACAGAGACGTCTTTCTATCGTGCAACAATATCCCTTGCAGGTAGTATTAATTCCCTCGATGAATTGTGATAAGAGAACAGCATTTTCCCGTGAGGACATCGACAGAATATAAATGGAGTGGGAAGATAGCTTCACTGCCAGTAAATGTACACCTAATGACACTCAGACCCCTCAATAACGGCACTTTGCTCCGTCTACAGCATCTTTTCGCAGCGGGAGAGCACTCTGATCTCTCAAAGCCCGTCAAGGTAGGTGTTTCAGTGCTATAATCTATAATGAAGTTTTCATTTCTGATGATGAACCAGATTGACTTATCCTCTTTATTTAATGGCTTGGTTCGCGTTGAAGAATTAAATCTTTCTGCGACAATGAGCATTGTACAATCCGAAGGAGATAAACTTCGGTGGAATACAGAAGACAGTAATGAAAGTATCAGAGTGCCTCTAAGAGGATTTGTCTTGGTCATCTCCCCGATGGAGATCAGAACTTTTAAGATATGGGTGAAATAGTGCTGTCGGATGAATAAACAGAAGCATGGTGGTTATTTCAGTTCTACAGGGGATTACTTGGTTCTTTATTCAATGGTTGCTGTCCTCAGCCAAGTTCTCAACCGCTTTGACGAAAAGATTTGAATTTCAAATTTTCCCGCCGGAAAAGTGCAAGTCATTGTCAGCAATTTTAACATTTCGGATGAATAAGAAAGCAAAAGATGAGCGATACAACCTCCTTTCTTTTGTCCAGATAGCGAAGAAATCAATACCGATAGATATCAGCAAAGAGGATGACGTTCAATCAAACCAGACCGAGAAGAAACGAAAATGGCCAGATCAAGAGCCACCCTCAAACGACAAACCGTTGGCACCGATATTTCAGAAAAAAACCAAGAGGGATCCCACATCAGAATTAAAGAAGAGCATAGATCAGGACAAATTAGAGCAGCAGAAATTGAATGTTGGACGAATGGAACATCCGTTTTTCAAGCTCCAACAAGCTTCAAAAGCTCAAAATGGAGGAACAAAGAAGGGCGAAGAGGTTCAGAAAGGCATTTGGAAGAAGGTTTATTGCTCTTTTGCCCCACAACCTGAGAATATTATTATACCCCAAGAAAGAGAAGGAGGGGAGGAGATAGACCCAATTGCAACCTTTAGACGACGCGAGAGAAGCTGCCATCTGAAAAAAACCTCGGGAAAATTGAGAGCATTAGATATGGTGCAAAAAGTAGAAGATCCAAAGAGGATAGAAGTAAGATCTTTTGAGCGTTGCAATTACACACGCCGAAAAGATTGTCTGAAAGAATTGGGTCTGAGTATTAGCGAAGAAATTATGGATTTCATTGAGGATTCCACGAATAAATCAGAGAAAAATAACTTATGGGTGGATATGTACAATCCCACACATCCCACACACTTACTTTCAAACTCCACAAACCATTACAAAATACAAGTCGGTCTATTTTTCAATTTGATGTTGATTAATTTGAGTCAGGAATTATGTAGATGGGCTAATGAGTGGAACGATCATAATATAGAACAGACGAACACGCATATTCTACTCATCGGTTCACATAAATCCTGTAAATCATCTACAGTAAGAATATTTCTTTTTAATTTCCAGTATTGAAATATTAAGTCGATCAGTGTATCATATGACAGTGAAATAATAACCAAATGATTTATGATAAATGTAAATAGATATCAGCACTGTGCAATAGTTATGGATACTTCATAATCGAATTGAATTCATCAGACCATAGAACATCGCGACGCATGCTCCAGGCAAGTTTTATTAAATTCTCTTCTTCAGGTATATGTACACAATGAATAACTCTTAATACAATAATTATATTGACACAAACAGATAGAGGAGGCTACAAAATCTCAAACAGTGAATACACAAGAGAGGAATAAGAGAAAGGAAGGGGATAATAACAAAGCAATGTTGGTCTTTGAGGAGATCGACTCTTTTTTTGCAGATGAGAAAGGGTTCTCCTCAGTTTTGTCAGAAACAATAAAAAAATCCAAGATACCAGTTATTATCACAGCAAATAGTAAGTATTTATTTATCTCATCATGGAATGAATGAGTTAACTTCTTTAGAGATGAATGAGGAAGTACAAAGGATATTATGGGAATGCAATAAGGATGGCACAGAAAGGCTGAAGGAGATGTACATGGACGATCCAGATAGAAGACACATAATCGATTATGCGTTTACAATATTAGCTGCAAATAATTATATACAAATAGGATCAATATCTCAGTTGGTATGTGACGATAGATCACATATATCAATTGAATCTTACAGAAGGAAGAATACTCTATTATAAAGGAGAATATATCAAACTTATGCGATATATACGGGGACGATTTACGCCGCATTCTTAACACAATACAACTGTGGACACAATTCAAACCAAATGAGATATTTTTGAGGAATAGTGTGGCTATAATATATGGCATAAACAAAGAGACACAAGACACAGATTTTAGTTCAGAACACGACAGGACAAAAATGAGTGGATGTGGGATAGACATATCATTCTGCAATTATCTCAACACAAAAGAGAGTAACATTGATCACAAAATGGCCGCATTGCAAAGAATGAAAGAGGTCAGCAGACAAGCAGATCTATTTAGTCAAGTGGATACCTTTTATCAACAAGAAATCTTCACAGAGACGGAAAAATTCATGGAAGAGTCACCATTCCGTGCGGGGAAACATGATTTTGATTTAAATTATGAGATTTGTCAAGAGATAAATATGTCAAGTATGGCGAACTATGCGGAGATGGAGGGCAGATATGCACCTATAGATGATTACACAAGGGAGGCTTTAAGGTGATCTATCATCTACTCTGAGATGAATTGATTTTCGGAAGGAGAGATACACAGCAGAGAAGGAGAAACAGACAAGAGTGGACCAATAAATTGATCCCAGCTTACCAGCACCTGTTATCTACAACGGTGGACTACTATGCGTGCATCTTTAGGTACATCACTCTTATTTTGGAAGATTAATGAATTTAGGATAATGAAAGACGAGGATGAGAGGAGGGGAGTGAAGAGGACATTTAGACATTATTTCGATTCGAGGATGGAAGACGAACACATCATAGACGCACAAAAAGATCTGACTCTTGCAAAAGAGATATAAATAAGTGAACAAATCCAATGATTCCTATCACTCATGATTGAGTTTATACTTTCTCTTCAACTGGTTGCTTCTCTTCTTCCTTTGCCTCTTCCTTTGCCTCTTCCTTTGCCTCTTCCTTTGTTTCTTCCTTTGCCTCTTCCTTCTTTGCCTCTTCCTTTTTCTCTTTACTTCCCTGGAGAAATATGAATATGGAGACTGTGAATGATACGATGATTACCATATCCTCAGACCTCTTCAGAAAGACGACAATCTCTTGGTTTGGTGTGTGAGGGAACAAATCGACAGCTGTGGCCCTGACCGGCTCAAAATGTTGTCCGTGTACTTGTTTCGTGGCCAATTTGCAGAGCACTGCCACATTAGAGTTCAGACTCTGCTTGTCGCAGGAGACGAACACGATCCATTTTATGGATTTACATGTGCGTATGGACTTGATAACAGAGGGGTGGAGTCCTGCTCTGGGAGGGTCACTGTATCTGTTAGAATTGTACATTCATATGCTATATCAACATTCATAAAGAGGTATTAATATTCATGTACAATCAATTTGGAATACATTTACGTACAGAACGGCGACGGATTGTGCAGGGAGGAAGACAGTTGCTGTTTGAAACACATGCTCAGCTTTCCCTTCGATAAAGCTTATGTTCTTCACCCCTATCTATTATCAATATTTAAAACATGACTCCTTTCTTGTGTCGCCATTAATTCATGATTCGCGAGGATATTAATTATGGAAATAAGTACATGTTGATTCTTACCGTTGGCCTGCGCGTTATACCTCGCGTCTCTTACCGCGCCAGCATCCATCTCTAATCCAATCACTTCCTTCACGTGTGGAGCCACGGATATTCCGATTGTGCCTGTGCCACAGCACACGTCCAACACTGTCCCATTTGTCTTGGGGTCCACTTTCTCTGCCGCAAAAGCCTCTAAGCATAGATCTCTTATCAGTGAATATAGCTTGTGTGCACCTTGTGTGTTCACTTGGAAGAAAGCACCTGTGGAGAGTCAATTAAAATGATAATCCAATGAATTGATTATTCATCAACTCACTTGGCGAAATACGGAAATCTAAATCAAATAATTTCTCATGAACGTGTGTCTCGCCCTTGAGATGTACGGTGGGGGTGTCTGCTGCATAATTTCCGATCCCGTTGTAGATCTGCATGTGCAGGGAGTTCACAGAGACTTCTTCACGGAATGAGTCGGTGTAGTCGATCAACTTCTTCTGTTCTTTTAGAACGTCCTCCTCTGTGAATCCAACATCGCTCACTTGAAACACACACATCACTACCACCCTCAGTCATACACTACTATAGATCCATCGTAAATGACTCACCTTCACCGGTAGAAAATGTCTTGATTTGTAGTTCTCGCCAAAATCCCAAGTGGTTGTGTTTGTTGTAAACGCTGAGCAAAGACAGCTCTTCTTTCTTCTCTGGATTCTCGATAAACCTTTGATACAAGTTTCTGATACGTAATGCCACGTCAGATGTGAGTATATTGTTAGAGGGATCATCCACTGAAGATACATTGTCCGCCATTCTCCCTGATTAACTCAATACATGCACACATCTCATCCACCAATGTCTTCTGATGAAAAGATTACCGTGTGCATAACCAATGCAAGGGACGTTGTTCGCGTCGAGACCAATAGTGAGGGATACCTACATTATTAAATTTAGACACAAATATTTTAATGTGTTACCTTATTTCTATATCCCTTCAGTGTGGGTGATGGTATTACTCCAGTAAATTCACAGAAATTCTTTTTCCTGTCATTTTGGAAGAGCCAGGGTGGCAGCTTGTTGGACTCTTTGCGAATGGCCTTCACAATACCCCTATGAAATTAAAATCTTGGATTTGTTGCGAGGAAATTGTGGGAAAAATCACTTCAAGGCGGCCTTGGCTTCTGCTGCTTTTTTTTCTAATTGATCTGGGTATGGGATCCTAAATCGATCAGGAATGACAAATTTCAATTTACCATTGATGGGAAAATGATGTGTTACTCACTCCTCCCAAGGTGTAGAAGCGTTGGCAGGTTTGTTGGCCTCTTTATTCTTCTTATTTCTCTTATTGCCATCGTTTTCAGCCTTCCTCTTTGAGCCAGATTTCGCATCTGGTCTGGCAGCTGTGAGCTTCTTACCAGAAGAGTTGATCTTATTCTCTGCCTCCAACGCCTCTTCCTCTGTATTGAAATAAAGTGTTCCAAATGTGATACCAGCAACCTACAATATCAGATCTTGCGATTGACATAGGAATCACCTTCTTTGCCTTCACATAAGAAACTTCCAACTCTTTCAACAACTTCTCAAACTTCTTTTGATCGACAAACTTTTGAAGACCAAAGACCATTCTCTTCACTTCAGAGCCATATTGATGTTGTTTGGAATTCTGATCCTCATTGCTCGGAACATTAGTATCATTTTTCGTCTCCTCTGAAGGCGAGGATTGTAGCTCCACTTTTGCTTCCAAATCGGCCATGATATCACGAGAATGTCGGAATCGTCAATTCAGAAAATTTACGTAAAACCGATTTTATAAAACAGTTGTAGATTGTCAATAGTTTCTCTGAAACATTTCTTTGATGCGTTTTTACATAAACATGCATTTCATTTTGCAAAAAAAGTAACATCTTTTTCCCCGAAGTCAGCGTTAATTTGTGCAGACTGCAGCATTTGAATAAGACCAGATAGATGCACTCTATTTTATAGATTGTGCAATGTCAATGAGCTTGGGAGATGTTGCTAGCACAAGGAACAGACACTACCGGAGCCCAAAGCGGATTTGTAGATCGCGAGTTGTACATGCATTTCAACGAGAAGAAGGGACTCCTCTATGTTATCGATTTCTATTCTCTTCGAATCTCAAAATCTCAGCGTTGAGTGACCTCGCAACAGTTGTGTATACATATTGGGGTATCTTCTTGCTCATCTTCACATAACTCGTCTTCTGATCACGGTGCACACTTATCCCCAGCGGCTGCAGCACTTCGTTGATCAGCTCTAAAGCGGTGTCGTCCCGAGTGTAGCTGTTGTACTCTCTATCCAATGTGAATTCCGATGAGTTTTCAGCGGAATTTCTGCTTCCACATATGAATAGAACCTGTGATGATTACTCTTCATTACATGACCTATTGTTACCTCTGACATCCACAGCAGTCTGGGCAGCTCTGTCATTTTGAAACGATTAACAGCTTTAGATAAACTGTAAGATATTCTCTTCTCTATACTGGATATGGACACTAATGCCCCGTCATCATCTACAATGCTCCACTCGAGAAATTCTAGATATGTAGTCGCCTGTTCTAACTCTATCAGCCTGTACTGCGCTTCTGATGTGAATACCTGTAACATGATCAGTATAAGATGTCATCATGTGATGTCTCACTTGTGGTAGAGCGAATTCCTTCATCCAACATAATTCAGAATGTAGTTGTGGTATCTTTGCGTGTATAATGCAATATAATAGTATCGGCAGCTTGTCCTCTGAACCACTGCATCTCTTAATCGATAAAAGGATAAATGCAGACATACACCACGTGTGTCTCCTCTTCCGGTGGATCTCCTTCCTCCTTATCCGGTGTTAATATATCCGTACTGTGATATTGATTATCATGATCATCTTCAATAAATATACTTTTGGAAGCAATGATCCGTTATACACTGTAAGATCGTCCTTGATGCTTCTTTCAATACACCCAACTTTCTCGAGACAGTTCTATATTCCGATAGCTGTCTTAGTTTCCTGATCGCTTCTTGGTAGGGTAATATCTCATCTACTGATATGATATCGTCATCTGATGTCTTGACTTTGTTCGTCTCGCCCGCGTCCACTTTGAAGATCAATTCTTCTCTGGCACCCAAGTCCTCCAGAGTGACGGAGCTTAAGCAGCGTGTCTTCACGGCAAGTAACGTGTCGACAGATTGATTCTGGATCACTTTAGATTTCTACAAGATACAGAGAATACAATATGTCGCATTAGAATGAAAATGAGAAGGCCAATATTTCATTTTAAATATTTTTAATGAAATGAATGCTTTTACTCACCGTTGTTTTGTACAGTGCAAATAGACAATCGTATATCTTAGTGAATACTACATCGCTTATCATTTGCCAGCATATTTTTTCGTTCAGGTTGGTGAAGATCCTGCTGATCATCATCGACATCGAGTCTAAAAGTCAAGGTGAATTTATTTATCCAAAGATCAATCAGATATTAATGGGATGATATATAAGGATACTCAAAAAAGAATGCACGTCGTCTACAGCATGGTGAAGCAATGTAGAAGCCCCTCCATACGTGTAATGATAACTCGCCTCGAATATATAACAAAAATCATATATCGGAACTCCTAAGCAACTCCTCTCATTTCTATAACATATTATTATATAACATTTATTTAATATAAATTAAATGAATTCAAATCGACATTGTAATTTCAGTTTAAAAACGAATAGATCGGATTCACTTACAGAATGAGTGTCGACAGATCTCGATGAGATATCTTAGTCGTCCCGGGGTATAATTGTCTCAAGGTCTGTGCTGTCTGTTTGAGTTGATAAGCGGAGAAGTAGTTCCATTTTCGCATGGGTAAGGGTGATGGAGAACCATAATGATCAATAATCATTCCCATGTTTGTCGCTGACTTGAATAGTCCCTCCACACATCTTATGATATCATCACTATTTATCCATTCATCACGTCATGATATCATACCTTGGGGTGGTGTTCTTCTTATTGGAGACGTCACCCTTTGTATAGCTTGCTTTTATGATATCATCACCTTTCCATTCACCTATAGAGATCAACACCATATAATACGATAACATATAATATAATATAAAATATAATATATAATAGATACCTTGTATCTGATCACCATTAGGTAATATTAAAGTGCCTTTTCCACCTCTCTTGTCATCCTTCCATTGACCTTCATAACATGTACCATCATGATATATATACACCCCCTGCCCACTCCTCTTATCTTCATTCCTATACTCTATCATCTCTATTCATCATTCTATACATACCAATATCCATAATATTTATCTTTATCTTTATATGTCATCACACCATATCCATGCCTCTATAATGATATCATTATGGATGAATCTTTATGATATCATTATACCCTGTCGTTTTCCCAATTTCCGACATAGATGTCTCCATTTTCTGAATGAAATTCTCCTCTACCATGCCTCGCCACGACTTGTGGTGCTATGTATATCTCTCCAACATACTTATCTCCATTCGTGTATGTGATCAGCCTCTTGTTTGTCGGTATGTGTACTTCTTCCTTCATCATCCCAATGTGATCAACACACCCAACCCATACTTGAACACATCAGAAATAAAATTTTAAATGCCAGATCTGCCTTTATGATATCGTACTGCAGGATAAGAATAGAATTGACACAAGTGTAGATAACATATATACTCACTACTGGAATCAGGGAGAGGATTGTCTGATCTCTTGACATATTGCATACACAATACTTCGGGTGTCCGGATGGATTTTATGCACATCAGATTGTGCTTGTCCCATATTCTGATCATCTTGTCCTCGCCACATGTCCATATCTCACCCCCTCTATCATCTCTCCCAGCACCACACAATATGATATCATTGATTTTACCCACGTGAGCTTTTTTAATGCTCGGCATGACGGGTTCAAACAGCTGCCTTCATCAGATGTCGCACAGAAACAATGACATACCTCGGCACTCCACAGTATGATATCACCAGATTGGTCACATGACCACACCATGCCATCAGCATGCAACATGCACTCTATGATGGTGCAATGATCAGTTAATCGCCTGTGGGTACGCACCTCCCTTCCCTATTCTTTATTATATTTCAATATTAATTATGTATATTCATACCTGAGTGAATGGGGAGTGATCGTTATAGACCAAGATGTTATTCCCATATGCTATCCATACATGCCTACCTCCATTAGAGGTGATCATGCATCGTGGCATCACTTCTTCCAAAACTAAAAAATATTATATTTACTATTATATATTTATTACATCACAAATAATAATATCTAATCAGTTGTAATTTGCTCACCGTCAATTTTCCTCTGAAAAACACCCTCCTGATTATATATATTTATGAATGATTTTGTACCCGCCCAGATCATGTTGTTCACCATCATCATCGTACCCACAGGCTCTCCTGGGTCTACTTCTTGAATAATAGTGCGTACTAAGCGAAAATCCTGTGGGCGTTGATACGTCAATCGAAGAAAAAGAATTTGGCTGATGAAATTACATTATGTTCATATATGTCCCAGAGCTTGATTGTGCCATCAATTGATGAAGACCACACTGTTTTGTATGGAGTATTATTGCCATTGAGTATCTCCATGTCCAATTCCTGCAAGTCTGAGGGTAGATTCTGTGAAATCATCAGCATCTCAGAAAGAGGTGTGAATACCTTGGGAAGCGATCTTGAGGTACTTCTCAATCGATTAAGATTTGGTTCACTCTGTCCAAGTCGCCTAGTTGGACGGCTAGTCTCGAAAAAATCAGCAGCGATCACATTCAAGACATAGGCTTACATAGAGAGAAGGAGTCATATTACGATCTGTCAGGATGAGACTCCTGGTTGTTCGAGTGTTCGATCGATCTACAAATAATAAGCAGGTTATGGCGGCGTCGTGAGCGACAATCTCTTTCTTGGGTTGTGTCTTCTATATATTGTGAGTGGAGATGTGGAGTCAGTGCTCACTGTTGTATCCCAGATCCATATCTTTCGCCCAACGCCACACCAGACATCTCGATTCACGAGACACATACAAGAGATCTGTGTTCGACTTTTGGGTGAAATGACGACATAGCTACCGCCTTCCATCCGATTGCATCATAAGAAATGTGGGCTCCTTCTGAAAGATTGATCTACAACACAGGCACAAAATATTTTAAAAAGCCAATTCTTCGGGAATATTGCTTTTGTTCACCTGTGGATTTTGCACCTCATTCAGCTGAGTCTTCTCCCTAAACACTGTTTAAATTTCAATTTCTACAAACCGGCCAAGCGATGCTGCGAAACCAAAAAGACAAATACAACACGAATATTACAAAAACAATGCCAAAGGATTGAGAACTGTCACTCGTTCTCGCCGGCGAATTCTCTGGAGAATTTTCGTGGAGAATTTTTCGTGTGGAAGGTTGAGGAGGTGTCACATTCTCATTCGCGGATACGCGAATTTCTGCGTTGTGTCTGCGGAGACATTCGCTTCCCATCGCGAAGATGAAGCCAGTTCATCTCTTCTTTCTTTGTGTTGCTGTGGTGTCAGTAAGACGCTCTATTGCTATTCTTACATTTGGTTGATCCGACACAGTCCACCGATATATTCACCAGAGATGGTGCCATGCAGAAGCTCATGTACTCTTGGGCGAGCTATTGTCCACAGGAACAAGTCAAATCCTGGTAAGTCGATCGATTGATGTCACCTGATGAAATGCCAGGAAGTGTTACTGGTGCGACAAAAACAATGTTACTGGAATGAATGTGAGTAACACCTCTCGGAATAACCTTCTAAAAATCCACAGGTCCTGTATAATTTCATTGGCAAAGAGCTGAGCATTGCTGGTTTTGCAGGTGTCACTGCCGACCAATCTGAAGGTGATTACCCTTCATTTCAAGGTGTATTTTATTTATACAAGCTGCAGTTGTATTCTCATTCAGGGGCACACAACTTTTCAACGGAATTAATTTTCTGGAAGATTTAAATTTTGCCACCAAGGTTAGCACTGTACTTCATCCTCTATATGAACAAGTCATTTTAACCACCAAAAACATCACGATTTGAATGCGAACACTTGCTATTCGAGACACCTTCATGAACAAATGACCGTCTTAACGAATGATTAAGGTTCCTTTCGATAATTTAATCAATGGTGCCGCTGTCCACGGTGGATTTTTGAACGCTTTTGAATGTGAGTTGCATGATCATGATCATCAAGTGATATCATGCAGCTGTCCGCCAAGATGTGTTGAAGGCTGGAAAAGAACTTGCAAAGAAATACCCAAAGCTTCCCATAACGGTGACTGGACATTCTCTTGGAGGTGCCATCGCGACTCTAGCCGCTGCTGATCTCGCCATAGAAAGTGAGTTCTTGTTTGATAAATGGAGATCTGAAGATCTTGTAGAGACTGTGCCAAACCCTGTTCAATTGTGGACCTTTGGCTCTCCCAGGTGCCACCTCTCATCATCATTGATTCATTCATCACAAACATCGTATCACATTTCACAACAAAATGAGCTGAGACATTTTAGAGTTGGAAATCCGACATTTTCCAAGTATCTCGACGGAGTGTACCTCGATAAATCATTCAGAGTCACCAATGGAAGAGATCCCGTACCTCATCTCCCCCCTCAATTGTTCAACTTTGAGCATGTCAACACAGAGTATTATTTCACCGATGCAAACACATTCAAGAGATGCGCAACCACCGAAGATTCTAATTGTTTGGGAGGCCAGATATTGATGAATCTCGTGGACCATGGGAAATATCTGGGACAAGACTACTGGCTCTCTGTCTTAGCAGGTTGTTGAAGAGTGAAATAAAATTATATTTAAATCACAACATTACGATTGGATTTTGATGAAGGTCTATTGACTTGTATTTATTTCCACTCGTGGAAATTATACCATCGGGATAACATCCAAATCTCTTCTCCTGAAGAAAGACCTGAACAATCGTCACATACAAACATTCTTATTTGCAAAGTGTCGTGTTTGGACGTTTTTTCTGTGATGATAAATTCCGAAAAACAATATCTCACATAAAATATTGTGCTGGTTCTACAAAGATCTCTCTTAGCTTCTGCACGCCCCTGTACACGTCATCATCGTCGGGTCATAGTAGAGGGAATTCACAGAACATAAATGAAGAGGTTCGCTCACATCTGTCTGGTTGTAGAGAGGATCACACTGGAAGGGGGTCTGCTTTGCCAAATTTGGCGCCAACTCCGGTTGTCGACGTATAATAGATTGTACAAATATTGTGATATCTTGATGGCCGGCGTGTCAGCCAGATGTGTCAAGATCCAAGCTGACAGAAACATCACAGATAGAGCTTGGAAGATTCCGAGAAAACTTCCTTGCACACGATCCATATTGTACAGATGCTTGTGCAGTTTGAGCGCCGAAATATGGCTGAGATAAAGCCCAAAGCTGATTTTTCCTAGAAAAAGGCTAGAAATATCAATACATTCAGAGAGATCTCATTTTTTGAAATATTTTTTTCTGTTTTTATTAATATTTTTTGATTAAAATAAAATAAAATTTAAAAATAAATACCTGAATTTACAAGAAAAAAACAGCCTCAAATAATGAGAGTATTCCAACAAAATCATGAGCAGAATGACACTCAAGACATCACTCTCACTTCTGATGTGTCGAGAATCGAATGGATTCTGGAACGGTAGTCCAAAATCCTGCTCGTCCCTGATGACATGACTTTCCACAAACTGATTGATTGACGATCTGAAGCCATGACCAAACCACGATGGCTTCTCCCCGACATCTTCCATGAATTCGCTATTTGAAATGAGACCAACAGGATAGCTCATGATCCACACCAGAGTAAAGAGTCCAATCTGAAGGGTGATGTTGATGATCTGATTTCTGGGCTTAATGAAGTATCCTCTCTCTTTGCAGAAACAAATGATATATCCAGCAAAGAATAAACAGAAGAGACTGTTGTTCCACCTTGCGATGGTGTACACAGACAGTGGAAAGAGGATACTTTGTCTCTGCATTGGAAGATGGACAGCCGCCAAAATGTACACGGCGATCGAGCCCCATAATTCCCACGGTAAAGTCCAAGCCTCTAAATGACCTAATCTGAGAGTTGGTGTGCTCCATCCGCTGAACATGTGTATTGTTGCGGTGATGACTTGGAGGAAAGACAACTTTGTGTTTTGTTTGGTCGCGAGAGGAACTCCAACAAGAAGTGGGCTGAGGAATTGAAAGATTAAGATGAAATACCACGAGATGATCACTGGCAAGATGAGACGTATCGGTCTTCGGAATAGGTGGGAGGTGATCATATTACTATTTCGTTTGATCAAAGAAGCAGCCAAGACTCTCCCTGATAACACCTAAATACATCACCCAAGGATTGTGGTGTGAACGTACAAAGAATAAGTGGACCGCATAGCCGCCATCAAGGAAAAGACCAAAAGGTGTCTGCAGCATGAGCGGGAAAAGAGGTCCAAAAATCCAACGGATGGGCATGAGGGCTGCAGAATGGGCAAGTGCCACTGTCAAAGCGGCCCAGCCTCTCAATCCATCAAGATAGTCTTCTCTTTCGTTTCGCTCTTCCTTCTGTGGATGCTTATCTTCTGATGGATTGAGTTGCATTTTGAGAGAGAATCTCAAAATTTTCGTTTGAACGTAAAATCCTTGTACTACAACATGTCCATTTGGAAGCCACAGACGCGCACGCACAGGAGTTGATGGCCAAGCTTTGGGGCGTGGGAGGAATTTCTTTCTACCGCACACTGCTGTCGTTCATCAGGTTTTGTTTTTTAAGTACACAGCCAAGCGGATAAGGGTGTCGTCGGTATAAATCTTCACCTGTGAACGGCATTCTCAGATATGCATAGTGGACAGCAGTAACTCCATTGGGTAGAACATCTAGTCCACCAATCCTACTTGCCAGAATGCTCACAACTCTGGCAACATTGTAATTCTCAATCAACCGTTAAACCATCCAAAATCGAACAAAACAACTGTTGATAGTCCCCCTATTAAGGGCTCTATTCGGTAACAGATCTTGTGATCAGGAGTTGTAGATCTTCGTCCAGCACAAGTGAAAGCTTATTCCAACTCTATTCAATTTATTTAACCTCTCCTCTTGCTCAATTTCTGTATGATGATGGCCAAGAGCATCAGCACCACCGCCCAACCTAACATCTTCAGTATATTTTCATGACTTGGCAAACTGTGCTTCTTGTGACTTTTTTAAAACAAAGACCCATGAATATTACAAAAAGGGATTAGGTAGGCCATCCACACGGGGAACTTATCGATGCTCCACCCTCTGATCATGACAGAACGTAACCCGTCTGCAGCCCAAGTCGTGGGGAGTGCATAGCTCACCCATGATATCCATTTCGGTATCTACAAGGATTTATTTAGGATCTGACAACATTTTTTTATGATTTTTTCAAAGATTAAAAAATACACGTACCGCTTCTATGGGCCACAAAATACCGCTGAGTAAAAGCGCGGGAAAGAAAGCTGCCATGGCAACCTGGATAGCCTCGGTCTCCTTGTTGGCGAGTGACGATATGACCAGACCTGTACAACATCACATCGTCTCCATCACATCATCCTACCTAAGGCCATCCCTGAGCTCCCCAAGATGATCAGAATCAAGATCACATGGATGATCAATCCGATGATCTGCATCAGTAAGACTATTGTGATTTCTGTTGAGACGTCTTACCTCGATCTTCACAATGAAGACGGTAGTGAGTAGAAGCACGGCGCATTGTACCACCAATGTCACCAGATGTGCGAGGAAATGTGCCACGATGAAAGTTGTAGACGAGACACCTGCCGCCGAGATGCGGTCCATTGTCGCCTCCATACGTTCTCTTATGAAGGCAATCGCGGTTAGACCTTCACTTTTCAGAATAAAAGTGTCTGAACGAATTCTCCACGAAATTTCCTGTAGTTACGTACCGATGCTATGAGCGAATATGGCGGTTGTGATTATGCCAGGTGCCAAGAAAGAGCTGAACTTGATCGTTGTAGAGCCGTAGATAGGTGGGTCCGTGAACACGATGGGTGATGCGGTGAAATTCAAGCAGAAGTCAATAGTCTCTACACGGTGTCAACAGATCCGTCCAATCTTTGGATGAAGTTTTTATTTTTTTGTGTAATATTAAAAAAACAAGAAAAACTGGAAGAAATTGTGAAAAAATCCTGAAAAAATAAAAACCTGAAAAAGATATTTGGATCTTCTGCATGACCATCAATCCTATCTCGTAATTTGACAGATCAGCGCTGACCAAAATACTTGATAAGTTTGTCGCTGAGGGGTCTCTGTACAGTCTTTTCGGAAAATATGTGGAAAAATTCTGTGGAATATCTAATACCGCCCATGCTGAATATTTTCAGAAAATTGATTGTAATTTCATAGAAAATTCACACCTCGACCAGCTTTGACCATCTCGACACCTTCTGTTGTGCTATTTAATTGGATTAAATTCAATTGAGGACCTAAAAATAATAAGAATGGTGTCTACAACGATGTAGATGGACTGACCAGAATTAAGACGTTCTACAAATGATTTTCCCAGGTTATTACAATATGGTGTTAGGGTGAATCCACCGACATCTTGATTTATCACTGCCACCTTTCATGGTTGTCAATGTGATATCATATTTACTGGTCTATTGTGGGATGAAATCTTCCGTCCTTTTCTGTAAGACGTGCGGCAATACAACACAAGTCGCGGCCCTGCCGCTACAATTTTCCCGCCAAAATTAAGAATGGTCCAACTTCACTTCAGTGACAACTACTCACTGGCAGGTTAGCCGGATCGGTACCAACACAAAAAATATAAATCAGGATCTCGAATGTGGGGACGATCATGTCAAAGATGATCATCAGCGGATTCCTTCCGTATTGCTTCAACTTCCTCCTCGTGATGGCCACCCCCTGCTTCACCGCAGAGTGTTTTCTGACATTCTTATTGTCATGAGTGTTCTGACCTGTGGCGAGAAGTGGCGCGTCTTCTCGAAAAGAATTGATCTGATAACAATGAGTTGCAGGGTTTTGTCATTTTGCACCGTTTCGCCGTGTTATTATTTCATCAGTGTTATATTGATAAAAAAATCTTGCTGGAGCTTTGGAATTCAAGAAGGAAGTGAATAACCTTAATAGTTTCTGATATAGGGCGTGAAGATCCTGAAGACATGATGGAGGACGAAGAGATACTCCTGCTGGATGTGTGGCTTTCAAACTGCCGGAATGAGAAAGTCCGAAGAAATAAAATTAAAAAATGATAGCGAGAGTAGGTTTCGATCC
>MZNV01003001.1:0-14692 GCA_002081555.1 Protostelium mycophagum | reverse complement strand
CGGCGCTGAAGTAACCTACTTTCCTAAAAGCTGTGAGCGCTCTGCCAGTCCATTCCACGTGAATGTCAGAAGTTTTAGCTACGGTGTTCAGGACCCTTCTCGTTGCAAGCCCACTGACGGACATTTGAATATCTTGAACGTTCCCTTTGGCAAGGTTTGACAGGAAGTGCTAGAAGAATAAATGAAGAGAATAGAGAATGAGCTATGTTCAGGGTGTGTTCAGGCCTTTTTTATATGTTGAGCCCGGTAACACAAGAAGTCCTGGTGGATTTGGCAGTAAAATAAAAAACGTTGAATTGATCCCCACAAACAAAACCTTTGTCTACGTAGACGCAACCAACAGCCTGGAAGATAAAGTCACAGGCTGTTACTCAGGTTTATTTATCCATCTAGAACATTTTTGTGAGGAATGAGATCAAGAGATTCATTTTTATCATGACATTGGGCCCATGATGGCGATGGGGATGTTGAGCTCATTCTGAATCGCCGAGATCGTCCCCGTCAAGAATGAATGAGGATCAGAGTATTGAGCTTTCGATTTCGGCTTGAGATACTCCTCGCTGACCTGCACATATCTCAGTATAAATGAAAAGGTCTTTTCTTCACCTTCATGAGCTTTGTGACGACAACTTTCATTTTTGAAGCCGGAATGAATAGATAAGTGCATTCTAATCGACTCCTGCCATATTTCAGTCTCGTTGTAGATGATACAATATTCATTTGCACAGAATACATTTTGACGCAGATCTGACATGATTCACCTATACAAATACTGCAGCGTCTCATTGAACTCCAGAAGATCCGCATATGTCAACAACATGACAGAGGGGGGTGACATGTCTATGTTCTTGAACAGTGGAACGATGTCGGAGGCCCTTGTGATGCTGGAGCTGTCCACCCATTGGATGAATTTGTACTGGCGTCTGTACGCTGACACCTTCTTACCAAGCTTTATAAGTGGTGTGTGGAAAGGGACCAGCTCTTGGTAGAATTCTGTTTGACATGAGTGACGTGATGACATGTGATGACGTCACCTTTCTCTTTACGTGGAGACGTTTGAGATTCTCCGAGAGCAGGTACTTTCTCCTGTCATTCTCCTCTGCCACATTGTTCTTGTCGAATGAGGAGTTATGCATGGAGAAATACTTCGGGACAACTTCGTTGTTGGGCACCGTGAATGACCGCTGAGAATGTTAGATATGTTTCGAGATTTTGGCAGAGGCACAGATCTTGTGGCTTCTGTGGGAGGTTGCTGGTGGAGATACGCACCTTTCTGTAGTGGGATTTCATGTCTTGTATAGACATGAATCTTACAATGGGCTCGGTGATCATGAGCTCCCAAGGCATGATCTGCATGGCTTTCGAGATGATCATCGACTGTTTTGTTTCAATCACAATTTTTTGCACGATCAGATGACATCTTGAAATTTCATGGAGATTTCCCGTCACTCACCACAGGGGTCTTGACATCTCCATCGGGCACGATATCAATCAGAGTGGAGAACAACGCGTCCTGAACATTCTGGACACTCTTTCTTGCCTCGCCAAGTTCGCTCTCCACGTCCTCTACAATGGTCGAGAAATATTGTAGCATGGCATTGCTAAAGAAGACCGTCTTGTTGAGAAAATCTCGGCCTGGGGCGTCAACAGCGGATGTCGAACCGGCGGAAAAATAGATGTAGAGGTGTAGCGGGTTGTCAAGGGAACACTCTTTCAACTCTTGTTGTGAAAAACACTGTCCGACCGTCCTGCGAAATTTCAACGAGATTTCGTGTGTTTTAATATCTGCAATGGAATTGTTGATGTTGTGCAGCGGAGCTGCAGAATGAAACTGACTCGTTGTAGATGACAAACCTGGAAGACGAGACGTTAAGAGGACACATCATCGTTGTAGAATCGATCGGGTTGACCGTCTTCTTGGCGAAAGCCACAAGGGATAGGTCTTCGGTGGTCCATTCTTTTGAGACGCGCGGAGTGTCGGGATTCGCAGACCCAAAGTTGGGGTCTGTCATCGCGATCTGGTCCAAAATGTCCTCCAACGCTGTCTGGAATCCTGATGGAATTTTAGGGTCTTTGTGGAGGACTTCCCAAACATATGTTATTATGATGAAGGGGCTGTGTCAAAGTTTTTTTGAATTTTTTTAGCTTTGCAAAAAAACGCATAAAAAACACCAGAAGGATATATCTTTGCGGTAAGAAACCTCAAGTGCCTCGTGTCGGCAACACCAACACTTCAGCAGTTGAATGTATCTTCATGATCTTCACCTTTTGATCTCTCTACGAATTTTATCTTGCGGGAGTTGAGAGCTGACATTCGTCCGAATGACCCAAAAAAGCTCTTCTTTCGGGTCTCAGAACCTTCTATTTCCCAATATTGTTTATTGCATATATGCTGGACATTATTCAATATTATATATTTTTTATGTTGAAGATTAAAACTCACTCTCAACAGCTTGTCCAGAGTAAGAGCGGGCGGCACCAACAATGTGACAGAGTCTTCCGCAGCATGGATGCTGACATATTTCACCTGATCTCGTCAGTCTACATCGTTGTAGAACGTCAAATTTCCGATATCTCACCTGTTGTTGACCCATTGTGCTAAATTTAGAGTCGTCGTCTTCGCGACCCCCGAGTTGTTGTATTCTGATGCTACCCGTTGTGGGTACGTAATAGATGATGTACTCGTCGACAGTCAGAACGTATAAAAGGCGAGAAAATCCGGGGTGCATGTCGACAAGTTCGTCCCAGGGTTGTGTCGACGGGCCGGTTTCATTCTTTTGGTCCGATTTGGAGGAGCTTTCACCAGTGTGTTTAATCGCCTCATTCGTTTTTTTCACCTAAAAATAATTAAAAATCACCAATCTAAAAACTCAAAAGTGACGATCTACACCGTTGTAGTCCAAAACGATTGAAAAATCACCTGCAAGATCTTCCTGAGAGTCCTTCTATTCCTGGACAGCAGCTCTTCCTGAGTCAATTTGCCTTTGATGAAATTGCCAATCTGTGTCTTTATAGCATATAAGAATCCCCAGATCCTCTCTGCACTCTCTTCATTGATGTCCCGTATCTTCTGTATCGGGTTAAAGTCGAAGCCGGTGGATTTACGCTTGGCGACGTTTTCCTTCCATTTAGTTTCGATTTCACTGACGGGGAGTGAGGTGGGCCTTTTTTTGTCAATTGTAGATGTCCAAATGGAATTCCGAATGGAAATCTTCGGAAAATGATGGACGAGAGAAAAATGGTGTTGTAGATTGACGTCACCTCTTGCTCTTGCCGAAAGGACTTGTGGATATGGACGGAACTGATGTCAGGGAATGTATCTTGGCAGGTTTACTCATCGCTACAGAGGTCAATCTCACCATCTACAACGATGTAGAGACTCACTAGTCAATGTGTGTGGCGCCTTGGGTGTCTGCTCTGCCTCAAGAGCAGCAAGCAGCTCTTCCTTTGTGTCGCGGTGCAATACTTGCTGTGCGGAAGGCCTTCTGAAGGATGACTCCACGTCGATTTGCAACAGATTGTACGCGTCAATCACGTTCAAATGCTATTTTTGGTCACTTTTTGTACAGATGACGTGTCGGAAATTTCGAGGAAATTTCAGGGAAATTTCGGATGGACATACCTGGTTGATGAATGTGGAATCCATGCAGAACATAAACCTCGTCACGCGGGAAAATATGTGTTTCAATTTTTTGAGCATGCTGGGGGGTGTCCCCTTACCCAGCAGTGTGAGATCAGAATCTTCCGTGAAAAGTGACATGATCCTGTACAAGTCAGTTGACCTCGTTGTAGACCATCGATATGGAATTGTAGATGTATTCACTTACAACTCTCGACATTCATTCCAAAAGGCGACGGCGGTCTCCTGCTCCCCTTGCAAATACTTCAATTCGGCCATGTTCATATAACTAGATTTTTCAGTGAAAGTTCCATCTACAACGAGACATTTACCTCTCGGACATGAGGATGGGGTCAAATGTCTCGGCACAAATCTCCAGAGCGCAGAGTGCCGGGTTTTCTATCTTCTCTTGTGAAATAAAAAATTCCTTGCTGCTGGTGTTCGGGGGCGGCTGAACGAGTTGTCAGAAATTTTCTTGGAATTTTCCGAGAATTTTTCCGGAATGCTCTCACCACAGGGGAGGAGCCGTCTGCGGTGGATTTTGTTCTTCTGTGTTTGTTGACGCTCGTTGTAGATGGCTTCGGGTCTGCAACCTCAAAGTATGGGAGCCTAGCCAAATCGTTGTATCTGAAATGCAAGAGAGCAACAGGACAGAAGAGCCTCTCTAAGTACACTTGTACTATTCCATTCACCGTCTTCGCGATGTGAATGTCATCCCCGATGCTCTATTTTTAGTTCAGTACACCAGAATTTCTAAAAATAGCTCATGCGTTGTAGATCACGAAGAATAAATTTCTGGGAAAATTCTAACCTTGTAGTAATGATAAGCCTTGTCATAGGAAGAAACACATTCCTGGATTAGGTCTCCAGTACAAGTGTACAATTTTGACTGTACCGGCTTGTTGGTGGCTCCCGCCTGAAAACTCATGGAAAATTCGTTCTGTAGGGGTTTCAAAGTAGTGGGAAAGGACATGTGTATGGACGTACACAGCGCACGAAAAATTTTGGCGCGAACCGTCCAGTAGTGAGCGAGGGACGCCAGGGAGGTTGAATTACATAGATTGATGGCCGTTTCTATACATCTACAACGAGTCAGAAAAAATTCGTGAAATTTCTCGAGATATGTTCTGTACAACTATTTTTAGAACAATCAGACTGACCCCAAGGCGTCGGCGTGTTTCCCGGAATGATGGTATAACAACGCCATCAGTTCCCAGTATTTCATCAGATCCTCGGAATTTCCCCTCATGCCCTGACCAGGCTTTGAGACCTGCATCCGTCAATCTACAACGCCCAAGACACTTTTGTGAGGATAATATTAAACCTATCAATTCGCAAAAGTCAATATTGCAAAATAAACACAATATGTTGAAAGCAGTAATAAAAGGTATATAGACGTCTACAACTCACCTCATCCTTAAGCTTTGCGAGAACTCTGGTCGCGTCTGGAAACCATCTCTTCTTTATAAAAGCCTTCGCCAACTTGCTCAAAACCGTTTGTGCTGTGGATTTTCAATGAGTTTTCCATCTCCCACAATTTTCCAAGAAAATTGTGAAAACATACCGGAATTTAGAGGAAGTTGACAGCACATGAGATTCTCCATGAGTTCAATGCCCTTCTCGTAATTATACGATTCTAAATATAGATCCACCAACTGGACCTGAAGCCGGAATGACGCGTGGTCCAATTTGTTGTCGGACTGTCCGAAGGTCTGTGTCGTATTGTTACCCATGGAGATCGCGTTTTGTAAAAGAGACTCCGCCCTTCTAAAATCTCCCATGTCTCGATGTAGTTGCGACATGATTACGGCAACGTAACGGAACTGTCGCGTTGAGAAAATTCTCCCGCCAAAATGATTTTTTGAAATTCAAACTCACCTCGTTGGTCTTGCCTTCTCGTGAATAACCGTCTAACACTTCGCGCAAGAATTCGATCGATCTGCGGTGGTCGTCATTCTCCCTAGTTGTAGTGGCGAGTTTACGGATCAGCGGAGTAAGACTGGGGTCTTCCTTCAATCTCAGAATCTACAATAGCATTAACCATCTACAACTCGTAAAATACCTTTTGAAGGATTTGGTAGAAAATGAATTAAACATTTAAAAAAATTACCTTTACGGCAGATTCATATGCGGCAATAGAGTATTGGTATTTGTAATTCAACAACAATACTTCTCCATATCGTTGAAGTGCACTTGTCCCAACTGTAGATGAGATGGGTGGAAGACCCTCTATTGTAGATTTACAATGGTCGAGTATGTATAGACAATCTAAATATAGCTGTTCTGCAGTACCGTGCTCCTCCATCTCAAATGACTTGAAGAGTCCGAGGGCATAAGCTGCCTGTGAAATTTCACCGAAAATCCTTCGTTGTAGAGAGAATAATCACATAAAACTCCGACGATCTACAACGACACCCACCTTGGCCTTCATGAAACAAGTGGGCATCTGCGTGTAAATCTCCATCAGAGTGTTCATCCTCTTTGTGGACTCCAACAGCTCAGTATTTTCCATAATGAAAACTTCAAGTGCGCCTCCTGACACGCCTTTTCTCTCCGAATTGTCCCGATCTTCCTCCGAAATTTCCCGAGCGCGGGAAGTGAGGGGGGAGATGTCATTCAGGATGAAATGGATGTCTACAAGTATGCGGGCTTTTACAACGAGGGGGGAGGCCTGGATCGGTCAGTTGTAGTCCGGACTACAATGCGGGAGATCGTAATGTTGGAGGGTGCTTTGGTTGTGGCTTTGTGATGCAAAAAATAACATATTGCAGCGAAGCTGCAGAGTTCAAAACAATTTTTGTGTCGGCACTGCGACTCTGCTACAGTGAATTTTGGTGTTTTATTTTTCTCGATTTGTTTTACTGAAGATCTACAACCAGTCTATACTGAGAGTTTCTAAAAATAGAACAAATTCAACCTCGAAAATTCCAAAAAAAATCACCTCGTTGAGGCTGGGGACGAGAGTGTTGGAATCGGGGGATTTCGGGTCCAAAACATCTGGCTGGGCGTCCAATTTTTTAAAAATAGAACTCAATGTGACGAGTGCCTTCATCACAAAGTCCTGATCTGCTCCATCTTTCTCCAAAAATTGGTGGTGTACAGCTGTCTCCACCTGTCAAATGTCAACATGACGTGTCGACTTTTTGTCGACGAGTGGTCTACAACGCACCTCGATGACTTTGGTGAGTTCTGATGCTTTAGAGTTGAACTTGTCAATATTCCGTAAGATGGTTTTGAATTCTGTTGGGTACTCGTCCTCTTTACGCCACAATTTGGAGGCTAGATAGGACATCGCCAGAACCAAATGTGTGAAATCTATTTTTAGATCAGAAATAGCCGTGACGTCATCACGATGTGAGATATCTTGTAAGGTACATATTGTTGGCAAAGCCATTGTATTGACATCAAGAGTAATTTTATTAAAATTGAAGACTTCGAAACTCCACCGAAATTTCATCGTAGATCACAAATTTTCACAACTATTCCAAATATACAACTCACGATGTTGGTCTACAGCAGCCATCCTTGATATGTTACAGTCTGGAAGATCCACAAAGAAACTGAACAGTGTCTCCCAACATGTGTCGTTATGCTTCAACATGTACAATGTTGTACAGAATTGTAGATGGCTTTTGGCCCACTCGATGGACAACTAAAAATGTTATTTTCGGAAATTTTTCATAAAATTGCGAAATGGTCACGTGACGCACAAAAAGATTGTACAATGACGTCATCACTTGCGTGTCATTTTTTCGTTGACATTTATGTTTTCTTCTCGTTGTAGGATGAATTGTAGATGAGTATACTTCTCTTACCTTTCTGGGAGATTGGATCAGGTTGGCAAAATCTTGTTGTAGTTCTCTGACGGTTTTCGTCCTGTATTTGTCGAGGTTCTCACGGTAAGTAAACGCGGAAGAGTGCTTGGTGATCAGATTATTCAACCACGATTCCAATGCCTGCTCTCCCAGCAATCTGTGCCCTTCGGCTGTCTACAACGAGTCAAAACAAATAAACAATATTAAAACATTTCACAGAATAAAAGGACCATATCAGGACATTCAAATAGAAAGACGAAGCGTACCTTCATCGCGTAAAAGAAAGTTGGCTTCGGGTATTTGATGATCTCAACATCCTGTTTAAGACTCTCCAAGAACTTGTACCTCTTCGGAACTCGCTCATCACCATCGTGGTTATTGCTCATCTTGGGCTGACCTGTAGAGGCAAGTGTGAGCGTCTGCCGCTGTTGCCCCTCTAGTCCGAGTTCCATATCCCAATTCTCCCCGTCAGATTCGGTTTCTGAGGCAGAGAAGGATAGATTATCGGGTTGGACCACCTGCGGCTTGAGCTGATAATTTCAGCGAAATTTCGGTGAAATTTCGGATGGAAATGGGGGAAGAACGGGTTGTACCTTGAGACTTTCGAAAACACTGCTGGATTTGCTCGGGGTTTTTGGTATGTCTGGCATTGCCTTCAACATCTCTTCCGCCTCCAGCGCGACACTCGAATCTTCCGCCTGATTTTCTCAGAATTTTGCCAGAAATCTACATGAAATTTCCCTGAAAACTCACCAATTTCGCCGCTTCCTCGCACTTGTATAGATATTGAGAGATGAGATCTCTACCCATATTGAGTTCCTTCAGACAATTTGCAACTTTCATGCAACTTTTTCCGACATAATTCCAGGAAATTGCATGGAAATTTGGGGTCAGGAGGATCTTTAAGAGGTCGGCGAGGTGAATGGCGGCAGAGCTGTAGTTGTTGAGGGACATGTAACAAGCCGCGAGGTCTAAATAAACTTCGGGTCGGAAAGTGGGTTCTGTGTCAAACTACAACGAGTCAGATAAAATTTCTTCACAAACTAGATCACAATTTTTCCGTACATTTTCTGTGAAATTTCTCGGAATATTCGGGTTATTGGAATAAAACATCACCTTCGCTTGGTTCATGAGGTCAATCGCGTATTTGAAATGTTGAACCGCCTCCATCGGCTCGTTCTTGGTCAAAAGCCCATTCAGATAATACACTTCTGCCTCCAACGCGAATTCTGGATTTTCAGTGAGTTTTCCGCTGACAGGTGTCACAACATTCACCTTTATCCCGCCGAAAAAGTCCGCCCAATGTGTTCTGCGCGTTTTTCAGATTTTTTAACGCCTCGTTTGTATCCCCTTTCTGTGTGTTCTCTTTGGCTTGTTGTAGAAGGAACTTTCCCTCCTGGATAATCTGTTGGGGTCCTTCATCAGAATAAGCCCGGGTTCGATCCTCTTCGCTGAAGTCGTCTTCTGCGTCCCCCACAGAGAGGTTCCTGACCGCTTTACTCTTTTTCCTCTGCTTGTCTCCGGCAACTGAAAATTTTTAAAAAAATAATCGTTGTAGATCGTCGATATGATTGTAGACGTACCAGGATAATTCGTCAAAATGTCGCGCAATAAACTGCCAACTCTGTCTGTGGCAGACATGATCGCAGATGAATGGACTCTGCTCATCTGCAATTTATTCCTTCCTGGAAATTGTAAATAAATAATAAAAAATCTCCACTACAACGAACCTGATTGGTCACGCAGCATCGCCTTCCCTGCGTTGGGGATTTCTGGTCCGTCAAAATCGAAATCCTCGTCCCAGTCCTCTTCTTTTTTGTTTGGATCCGCTTTTATTCCTGGAAAACTTCAATCTACAACGAGACAGTTTTATTTTTGGAGAAAATCGATAGACGTCTTTATGATCAGAGGGGACATGAGTGAGGCAGCTGTAGGATTAAGATATACTGCGGCAAAGCCGCAGGCAGTCTTGTCGCATACGACATGTTCCCACTGGCCCATTCATAACGAGAAAATAATGAAAGCACCTCTAATCTGCATGACTGGATCTTTTGGTGCGTTATCAAAGTCGTCATCCCATTTCTCGTCATCTGAGGTGTCTTGATACCGTAATGATGATCCACCAGGTGTTTTTGGGAGTTGGATTTCTAACGACTTCGGAGTTCTTGCTGGGCTACTGTCCTCGTCATCATCGAAAGGGTCATCTTCGCTGTTTGTTGATTTGATAGAGTGAACGTCCATTGGTTTTTTTATCATTATGGCTGGAGCTGAAGTCGATCTCTCATCTTCCTTATTTACCGCTGCAGAGAAACATTAGTAAGATATATGACACCGATCTACTCACATTTGTCGGCTGGAAGACTTAACTTTACAGGGGAAATGAAACCTCCATCCTCGGCGAAATCTTTATCCCAGTCTTCATCTGAGTCAGACATCTCTATAACCCGGCCGCACGATCAAGGTCGATTTCACTGCTGGAGTTATTATGCGCAGAAAAAAAAGACGCAGCCGCTATGGAAATGGCTCCAAGGATGAAAGACAGAAGATATTTCAAAACACATTTCGCGGACACTAAAACTTACCTCTTTAACAGTGGCAGGACCTGTATGCAGCCGTGTTGCCTAACTCGTTTTGAAAAGACGACCTCTAAAGATTCGATAGGTTGTCAGTTCTCTCTTGAACTCGGTGTGGATCCGTTCAGAATGCTGCCTTCGATCTGATGTGATGAACGTTTGTTCCGCACGGATAATTTCTTCACAACCAAAAACAACCGAAAGCCGATCCAGCAATTGAGAAGTGGAACGGCATCAAAAACAATAGACCCCTTTTATTCATTCTGCAGCAACAGACAAACAAAACACATCATTTGGCCAAAAGCAAGTGGACTTGTTCCAGGAACAGTTTGTTTCGCAAATAATTGGTCCCGTGAAGATTTTCGGAAAGCTTTCCATTTCTTCATCATGGCGTCCACCACTGTGATTAAATACAAAGGTTGTGCGCACTTTCGTCACAGAATAGTATGTTCAGTACTATCTGGAAAGACCGTTGTCATAGAGGAGATCAGATCAGACGATCAAAATCCTGGTATCAGAGGTAAATCTTCTTTTAGGAGGTCACTGCAAATTGAGTTTCAGATCAGGGATCATCTTTATTTATAAAAATCAGATTTTGAGGCCAACTTCCTCCGTTTGATCGACAAAGTAACAAACGGTTCCAAGGTTTGTGATGATGCTCAGAATGACAGAAATCAACATGATCTCAGGTGATAATCAGCCCTACTGGAACAAAGGTGACATTCAAGCCTGGTGTGATCATTGGTGGTCGATTCAAACACGATTGTGGTGCTTCCAGGTCTATTGGTTACTTCTGTGAGTATGTTAACTCTTGTCCGAAATACAGTTTGTTTTTTGCAGGGTGATGTGATGAAAAATCCTTTCTGATCAAAATGTAGTGGAGGGATTGATCGGATTGGCACCCTTCTCAAAAGAGCCATTTGACATCGATTTCAACGGTATCACAAACGATGACAACGACATCTCGGTGGGTGCAGAAGTTCTTATTTCATTGGAACTTATGCCAAGTGACGCCCACGCTCGCGAAAGTCGCGGTCACTTGCAATTGGAGTTTTCATTAACACCAGTGACTGAGACGTTTGATCAAATCGATCGAGTCATTCGCGAAGGTCAATGCTTTTTCTTCCAAAAACGAGGGACACTTCAAAAGCGTCAAAACTCTTTCAGCAAAAACTCCAACTGCAAGTTTCACGAGCGCGGGCGTCACTTGGCATCAGTTCCATTTCCCTCTTAATGTTAATTTTTTTCTTTGCAAAGCTTTTGTTAGATAGTGATCCTTTTTTCCCAGAAATTGAAATAAAAAGGTCGATCTCATACGCACTGTGACGGTTCCACTTTTGAAAAATTTTGGTATCGGCGCAGAGGAACCCATCGTCTTCAAGGTAAGAAGAGGACGTCATATTATGTACTGATGACGTCATAGATATTGAAGAGGGGTGCCCCGCCACTTGGGGGAGGTCATGTGGTCTTTACCTGCCCAATTATTCGTAACCAACTACAATCAGTCAAATTACTCGATGAGGGACAGATCCGTAGAGTTCGTGGTATCGCGTGAGTATCTTTTTTTCCGCCAAAAACATATTGATATCTCAAAAAAATTCCAGCTCACCGTTGTAGATACACGACTAGAGTCTCCCCTCAAAATGGAGGAAGAATGGTGACATCTGTGAAATCCATAATTAACAAGTACATGCAAGATTGTTTTGTCTATTCGGACCACTTCAAAGGCCCGGAGTCCGGACTGTGAGACCTTTCATCTTTTTGAAACCCGAGTTTCATCCGAATGAAACGTTGTAGATCACCAGGATTTGGGGTGTCTTTAGTGGCTGAGACTACAACTGGATATTCATTGGGTGCAGAATTAATGGCAAAGGCGGGATCGAACCCTGAAGACTTGGGTCTTGAGACGGCTAAATTGCTCTTAACAGAGGTGACAATATTCCTTCATTTTATAGAAAAGAATGTTTTGTCTGATGGTGAAAATCAATATTCCAAAGGCTTCGTGAAGATTTGGAAGTTTTTTTGTGATTTTTGCAGCGAAAGAAAACATCAAGAAGTGTTCTAAACAAGTGAAGATAAGCAATGGAGGGTGCGTGGATACGATAAATCAGCCCACAGCTATATTACTCATGGTCCTATCACCAGATGCCATCTCTAAAATCAGGGTTGGAAAATTGTCCCCCTTCACGTGAGTCTTTTCGTTTTAAAATCAAACTCTCGGTGGCACATCTATACCGCAGTTCTCTCGGTACTGTTTGATTTCGGCCGTTTTTGTTCGTGAATCGATGATTGACAATCACAGCGTCACATTTCTAAGACAAATAAGAGACTTCTTCGGCGTAACTTTCCGTATAGAACCTGATTCAGATCGCCCTACAGTGATGTTGACTTGCCGAGGAATCGGCTACAAGAACACATCAAAGAGAATACATTAAAAAGTTTTCCCTCTTCAATCATTTCAGAAAAAAAATCGATCAGCTGGTTCTCTCTGCCTTTTGTAGATGTCTTTGCTTTAAGAGAATTTTGGTTGGAAGCAAAGGATGTACATTGTGTATGGCTGTTGATGTTGAAGGATGGCGCGAAAATTCCGATTTGATCAGATTGGGCCAATTCACAATCAACATAAACTAACAAGAAGAAATAATGATCTCTTCATTGGGCACATTTTTGAGCGGACGAGGGACACGACAAGAAGATGAACCAAGATTGGACGATTATACGGTGTCGGCAGAACGTGTGAAAGCTATGGGTCTTTCAGAGCTGAAGAGCCTCCAAGATAAATTGAAGTCAGATTTGAGGCTGGTTGAGGACGAAATTCAGGAGGTGAGTGACATAAATGAAAACTGCACAAAACTCATGTATGAAGAGAGAAGAACAAGAAAGAATTAATGAGAGAGCTGTCCTTGAATTATTGGCATCAGAATATAATACAGTAAGACCACTGCCAGACACTAGCAGAACATCATCGTCTGGATCACTTCTATCAGATCGATCATTAGCCAGAAGAATTGCAGCGAAGTAAGTTGTGGTTGTACATCCTTTTTATTCTTAAATGCCTAGTGAGTTCTCAGAGGCAACTGCAAGTCCCCTCAGAACATCCTCAAGAGACGAGCCCATTTCCATTGATGACGATGGACCCATTTACCAACCGCACACATACAGCCAAGCTGCGACACAGATGTTGACTTCAGATGAGCTGTACGCTCTCCAGCTGCTCGATGAGGATTATGCAACAGAACAGAGGATCAGATCACAACAACACCTGCCTCATTTTGATGAGATCTATCGCCAACCACAAGATACCTCACGCCTTCGACAAAACAGAGTAAGCGATGATGATCATGTGATAATACAATCAATAAAATAACATGTACATACAGGAACAACAACCTGATGTAGACAACATGTCTTATGAACAATTAATAGAATTGAGTGAACGCATAGGAAGTGTGAGACAACCAACCATCTCTTAAACAAAACGAGCTGATCATCGTGCAGGTCGAGAAAGGACTTTCCTTGGAGGAGATCCACAGGCTGGGTACCTCTTTACACAAAGGTCCAAACCAAAGTTGTTCAGTCTGCATGGATGACATTGTCGCTGGACAGAAAGTCAAATATTTACCATGCCTTCATAATGTGAGGAAGATGATGACGTGAAAAGGCTCATCTATTTTTAGTATCACGACAAGTGCATATCACGGTGGCTGAAAAAGAAGAAAACGTGCCCTGTGTGTCAGAAGGACGCCTCTGTCTCCTCTTAATCCACCTTCTGTCGAGCATGGATCCTATGAATATAATAAAAAGTATATAGAGTCTTTGAGAGGATAAACATATGAATGAATATTAATATCTATGTCTGCCATGACATTAAGACAATTCACATTACCCGTCCACATAAAGGACCAAACGACAGATCTGTCTGTCAGCCATAAAAAAATACTTTGGATTTTGAAGAGTATTGGCGGTATCCTCGCGCTCTGCACCACTGCCGTGCATAAAGAGTGCTTGGAATTCGTGTACGGCAAATATCCATAAAAATCGAGCCAAACTCTGCAGAATAATCACTGAGTGGACCTGAACCACATGTTCAATCGGTGATTTGAGTGGGCAGCTTGTAATGAATAGCTTGGCCAGCTCCTGATGCACAGTCAGCGTATAAACTGATTATACTTATTCATCACCTCCAACTTATTGTTGCTATTCTGGACCGTGGCTGTGATCGTTGCATTCATATCTTCCCTATAGTGTGAGAAAGTGCTGCAGGCAGGACCTTTGAAATGATTGTGCTCTTTCCAGTTTTGATCCCTCCAACAATTTTAAGGAGTCTTGGCAAGTGTGGCTGTTGAATATATTGACTCATTATATCTTCCCTATAGTGTGAGAAAGTGCTGCAGGCAGGACCTTTGAAATGATTGTGCTCTTTCCAGTTTTGATCCCTCCATCAATTTTAAGGAGTCTTGCATGGCAAGTGTGGCTGTTGAATATATTGACTCATTCTTCCAGCGGCTGTTGTACATAAGACACCCGATATACTAGGCTGATCTTAGCAGTGCTTCATACAGATCTGTGTGGGGTGGAAGTGGGTTCATTGTACATAACTATGAAGGTCAGAAAGTGAAATTAGCTCAAATTATTGGTGCTAAGGAAGAGTCCCCAACTTTTTGGGGGTTGTTAGGGATGACTCC
>MZNV01003000.1:0-38460 GCA_002081555.1 Protostelium mycophagum | reverse complement strand
AATTAACGTTGTTGTTTATTTATTAAAGTTCACGAAGTTACGCGTGCACGTTTACAACACGCGACACGGAAATTAGGAAGATTCAAGTGTTCATGGAACGGCCGTTATGGCCAAGTAATAAAGCACTTGAAGCGCAACGTCCCGAATCAGGGCGCGTCTTTGAGTTATCCTTCTCTTTGTTTTTGTTCTTCTCTCTCTTTCCATTCCTTTTCGTGTAAGTATACACACTAATCTAATAGTCAGTGGAGAAAATCATCTGTCCTCCAGATGATATTATCCCAGACAAAGAGATCATCAGCACCCCTCAGGACAACCACTGTTTAGTGAAATTAAGATCTACTAACCAACAGGATAAAGAACTTGCATAAATAGCAAAGATAAACATGAAATATTGATTGTATTTTATTTTTACGTTCTTAGATTGTAATTTGGCTCAACTCTAATAAAAAAATTAGAATGCACAATAGATTACGTCACATGTACATGACAAGGTCAGCCCACGTGACAAACATAAAGCAGAATGACACAGACTTTATTTCAGTGAAAACTACAACTGCAAGCGACTTTTGGAGTGCGGGCGTCACTTCGCATAAGTTCCAATCCAAGTCCAATCCATTGGGAATTCAATAACAGAAAATATACATCCCATTTTAGTTGTACGATTCAGACAACAGCTCATTGCCTGGCAGATTCATTGATCTTATTTTCCACTTCGAAAAAAAAATGATGAAGCCTCATCAACTGATGGTCTGATCCCTCTGAAAGCATGTCGACTGCGGGGATTTCTTCTTTGAATTTTGAAGCCATTTCTATTTTGATAAACCACAGAAATCCCGCCACCGGATCGTGTTCCGCCCGAAAATTTGTCAGACGGCATATCGAAGACATCAGCCCACACGTCAAGTCCTCCTCGACATTCAATTCGTTCAATATCGTTTGTTGTGAGCTTTGTGATACTTCGGCCTCTTTTCAGCCAATCGTTTCCATTAAATCAGACAATACAACATGCTGAAAGAGAGTCCCTCGGAAGGTGTCGAGCTTGACGAGGTAAGAACACACATATAACCTTCTCTTTAGCTTTGAGCACTGAAGTATGATCTGCAGACAGTCCCCAGCGTGGTGAAATTGGATGAAGGCTTAGAACTCAACCCCAACATACGTATTATCTACCCAAATGACGGTGATAAGAATCTGCCAGCAAAATATATGGGTAATTCTGTGCGAACCTCAAAGTATAGAATATGGAATTTCCTCTTGTTATTTCTTTGGGAACAATTCATGAGAGTGGCCAACGTATACTTCCTGGTGATCATCGGTTTGCAGGTTGATCTATGATCATCCAACAAGAAGCTAAAGTGTGCAGCAAATACCAGGAATATCTCCCACTGGAAGATGGACCACTCTTGGAACTCTCTCTGTGGTTATGACTTTTACTGCCATAAAAGAAATCTACGAAGATCTGGTCAGACATTATCACATTTTCATCTAATCTGAAACGTTATCTCACCAACTTACAAAATACAAAGCTAAATGACAGTTTTTGACTTGGCATAGAAACGGCACAGACAAGATCGTGCGACAAACAACAGAGCCATACAAATCATCAGAGGTGGTCAATACGTAGATACCATCTGGAAGCGCATCGCGGTGGGCGACATCGTTCAGGTCAGGACATCACCATTTTCTCCTCTTTACTAACAAAATCAGGTCGAAAACAGGTCCTATATCCCTGCTGATTTATTGTTGATTTCCTCCTCCGAGAATTCAGGACTTTGTTATGTTGAGACTGCAAATTTAGATGGTGAAACCAACTTGAAAGCAAAGCAAGCTATTCCTGAGACTACACACCTCGTGGATCTACAATCAATCAACCAAGGTGGGTGGCTCGAAATTTTCAAATGGCTGGTTGTAGAGAGAATTGATTGGAGAAGGGTTGGCGGGAAGTGTACTTAAAGCTGAGGCACCTAATCCAAGGCTGTACAATTTTGACGGGTCACTACAATTGCAGGAACAAGTTTTTTCGCTCGGGGCGAAGCAGACACTATTGAGAGTAAGCCTCCATCTCTTTATATCTTTCGTTATAGAGGAAAGATCTTTATCTGTGTGAATATGCTTCTATTTTTTTTCAATTACTGCGAATAGTCGATTGATTAACATTGAATTGTGAAGGGGTCGATGTTACGTAACACAAAATGGATTTATGGGATCGTCATCTACACTGGTCACGAGACCAAGCTCATGAAAAATTCTGCGTAAGTCACATCCCATTAAAATTTCACTGAAATACACAGGCCCGCACCTGTCAAGCGTTCCAACGTGGAGCGTACTGCGAACGTACAGATCCTATTCATGTTCTTCCTCTTAATTGCGATGTCTATCATCTCTGCTGTTTTATACACCAAATGGTTCAACGCAAACGCAAAACCCGCATGGTACTTGGGTTTTAACGTTTCAGAAAGCGCGGGAACTTTTGGCGCCTTCATCACCTTTGTCATCTTGTACAATAATTTCATTCCAATATCACTTTACGTGTCGGTAGAGCTGGTCAAATTCGGGCAGGTTGTAGATGGAATTGTAGTTGCAAAAGATCTGAGAAAATTCAGGCGTATTTCATAAATAACGATGCACAAATGTATGATCCGGAGTCGGATACACCTGCACAAGCAAGAACCTCAAATTTAAATGAAGAATTAGGACAGGTAAAATTCGATGAAATTTCGACAAAGTACGTGGAAGATTCTGAGAAGATTCAGGTGGAATATATTTTCAGTGATAAGACGGGAACACTTACCTGCAATAAGATGGAATTTAAGAGGTAAGCTTTGGTCTTGAATATTGTATTTTTCATGTAGCAAGAGGAGTTACGGATTCGTCAAAGGCGATACAAGTTGTATAATATTGTTGTGGAATATTATTTCCAAGATATGTGGGTGGGGATGCTGATATTTATCGTTGTAGATGTACGTTTGGTGGGACTAGTTATGGGTCTCTCCCTGGTGAATCTGCAGATCTCAATGACGATGACCACATCAAATCAGCCGTAAGTAGCACATTTCTACAACTCCATAAGTCTATCAAAATTGAATGATAATCTTACTGACCTATTTTCAGTCCAGTTATTCAAACATAGAATGGCATGATCAATCACTATTGGATGCTTTGAATAGAAATTCAAGAGATGAAGATTCTGCAACTGCAATAGAAGCCATGACATTATTATCAGTATGTCACACTGTCATCCCTGAAGAAAACGATGGAGGTAACCATCTACAATGACATCAATATCTCCAGCTTTTAGAATCGGCATGAAAATTTGGGACGTTGTAGATGATGACATTTATAGTGATTGTATACCAAGCATCCTCCCCTGATGAGGCTGCTCTCGTGAAGGCTGCTAAATTTTTCGGCTATTATTTTCACGTAATGTCTTGGATCATCTCTCCTTTTATTCTTCTGACCTGTGCAGAGTCGCACACCTCGCACCGTTACCGTGAAAATTGGCGGTAAAGATCGCATCTTTCAGGTACAACTTTCCCGCCAAATCCATCATTCAAATTTAGAATGACCATTATTCAGGTCTTAAATACACTGGAATTCACGAATGAGAGAAAGAGGATGTCTGTCATTGTACGAGATGAACAGAATAGAACCTTTTTATATTGCAAGGGAGCAGACAGTGTTATCTACGAGAGATTAGCCCCAAACAACCCATATGCTGCTACAACAAGGTGATTCCCTCGTTGTAGATCTGGATGTATTTATACATTTACGTGTGCACCACTGTAGATCCTGAATTGTACAGAAAACACTTGGACGAATTTGCAGCAGAAGGGCTTCGAACACTTTGCCTTGCAAAATTAGAATTAGAGAATGATTATTATGAACAATGGCAGGCATTATACCACAAAGCTTCCACCAAAATCGGAAACCGTGAATCTGAGGTAATATCATCATCTACAACTGTATTTTTCCGGATTTTATCCGAGTGCGACTGGGATATTTATTAAATATTGTCGAATCTACAACGAGATTGACAAAGGCAGCTGGCAAAGATGGCAGAGATGATAGAGAAGGAGATGTATTTGATAGGCGCTACTGCAGTGGAGGATAAATTACAAGCGGGTGTACCTGAAACGATCGCAACACTCGCGCGTGCTGGGATTAAGATATGGGTATTGACCGGTGATAAGCAGGAAACAGCCATCAACATCGGCTATTCTTGCAGGTATTTACACATATTTTATAATGTCAAAATATGTATAGAAATTGGCTAGTTGTAGATGTGCCAGAAAATAAGATGAAATATAGGTTATTAACGAAGGAGATGGACTTGATGGTTGTAAACAAAGATACAGAGGAAGCCACAGAGGCAAAACTAAATCATTATCTGGAGAAATACGCAAACATTCACGGAGCGCGACCCGATACGGTGAGATATCTTATGGACATCATGAAAATTTGTGTGTATTTCGTATGTTCATGGAACATAGCAACAAGGGGCGCTCGGCCAGATTTTGAGCGGACTGAGCGACTACAAGAGAGTTGTAATACAACGAGACCCCAATGAGGTCAGCTCAACTCATTTTCCCGCCAAAAATATCAAATTCATTCCTGCAATTTTTCACTCGGAAAAAACAAGACAAAAACTGACTCGTTGTAGACGCCTCTTGCACTGATCATAGACGGAACAACCCTTCATTTTGCGTTGAATGATGCACTCAAAATGAAGACATTGGCCCTCGCGACCAAGTGTAAAGCGGTGATATGCTGCAGAGTTACTCCAGGACAGAAGGCATCTGTTGTTAAACTGGTCAGGCAGAACCTCAACGCAATCACATTAGCCATCGGGGATGGTGCCAACGATGTAATTCTCTTACTCCTTTTATCTTTATAATCAAATGTTTAAGAACCTCCATTTCTGAAATGAGTGTTAATAAATGAATAGGTTAGTATGATTCAAGAGGCCCATGTCGGTGTCGGAATAAGTGGTGAAGAAGGTATATATACTTCTTCGATTATTCATCAACAGTTGTAGACTGACCCGTCACCAGGACTACAAGCCGCCAGGGCTAGCGATTATGCGATCGCGCAATTCAGATTTCTGCGAAGACTACTGTTGGTGCATGGACGTAATGCATACAGAAAGATCTCCAAACTGATTCTGTACTCTTTTTACAAGAATGTGCTCCTCTATCTCATTCAATTATGGTTCACAATTTTCTGCGGTTTCTCCGGACAGGTCGGCCTTCTATCTTTTTATCATTGTAGATGTACAACTATTTCGTTCGTATTTTTCTGAGAATCTTCAGAGTCTTTTTGAGAGGTGGACTATTGCTATGTATAATGTATTATTCACATTACTACCTGCTGTCGTATTCGGAATCAGTGACAAGGAAGTCTCTGATAAAATGCTCGAAAAATTTCCGGAATTATATAGATCCGGAATCAACGGAAAATACGTAAGTGAATTACAATGGTGTAGATGTATACTTACTATTATAGTTTAACAGTAAAGCCTTCTGGGCATGGATTATGAATGCCATATACCATTCATTTGTGAGTCATGACATCAACATGAGATATCATCATATCCATTTTCCCTTGCATTTCACCTAAAGTTAACAGTTGGCCTTTTTCATACCATATTTAGCATTACGCGATGACGTCATCCGGTCAAATGGTGAAAATCTCGGACTGTGGGGTTTCGGGGCGGTTGTTTTTTCTTCGGCGGTACTCATCGTGACACTCAAACTGGCCATAGAAACAAGGTGAAATTTCAACGAGATTTCTGGGTCTTGTGACTGACTACAACGTTGTAGAACATGGAACTGGATATTCCAGATGATGCTTTACTCTTCTTTGTTCGCTTGGATCGTGTGGGTCCTTGGCTACGGATCGATATGGGAAAGAGTGAGTTGTAGATGATCAATATTCTCGTTGTAGATTCTCATATTTCTATTATGTGCTGGTGAGAAGGAGGTATTGACATATATAGGTCGATATTGGAGTTGATTTGTACAAAGTGGCATGGCACTTTTTAAATTCCCCGGTTTATTACTTCACTCTTGTGCTCGTTGGAGTCGTCGCGATGTACAGAGATATCGCTTGGAAATAGTAAGTTATATTTCCTCTGATAAAACATTAATATTTGTGAACAGCATAAAGAGAAGCTACTATCCGTCTGCGTACCACATAGTGCAAGAGTTACAATATATGAAGAAAAAGAATGTCTATGACATGGCCGACATACAACAAATTGCGGAAGAGGTGGTTGAGAACTCACCAGAAAACAAATCTGAATAAATTATCAAAATTCAACATGAAGAAAAGGTGTAGGAAGCTGTAAATCACCACAGACCTTTTTGTCTTCACAGTCTACTTATCATCTACATCCTCTTGATTCAGTGAGTTTGTGGAGTCTTTCTTGCACTTCTCCAAAACAAGAAAGAGGACACCTCACCCCTCATCACATGAGACGTGTCGCTCACGGCAGCCAACATAGGAATGGAATATCCTCTTCAGTGACCTTCGAACGCTTGCCTTTCTGCACATCTTTCTCTATTGTCTTGAGAATGTAAATATGATTTCCTCAAAGGCGGATAAGCATTTGTACACCTCACCAGTTGCCATACAATACACGGTAACATTAACGTGTTACTCACAGCGTTACTGCAATTATTTTTCATTTTGCAAATCCTTGTCCGCAGGGTAATAAATCATTTCCTTCACATCATTGCTCTTGTCTTGCCTGCATATTTCAGAGTTCAGACGCAATAATCAACGTGGCTCACCTGTCATAGGTCTGGTTCAACATCTACAACGGAGGACAATATTTAGAAGGATCTCACCCAAAAGAGGAACTATCCGTTGCTTTTGAATATTGATTCTTGGAAATGACTGGAAGATTGCGGATTTGAGAGAAGGATATTGAGTGCTGCAAGGTATTACCCCGTGGACGGAGCGCTCTTGGGAAAGTCACTCCAATACTGTAAGGGTTAATGAGAAATTGAATAAATGAGACTCAAAAAACACGACATTCTCCATGAAGTCAGTTGAGTTAAAGTGCTCGGAGCTGATGGAGTATTGACGTCTCAACCAAAAGTGGTCTCGTCTTCAGAACCCTGTTTTTGCCCATGCTTGTGGCGAGCCCGAACCAAAGCTCCAGCTCACCAGTCCGCCCCTGGGTCCCAACTGCTGCACGCAGCAACTTTGGGTGGTCACAAGAAAGAGGAGGTAACTCCTGATTTGAGAAAGGAGATTCTGCCAACAGAACCCGCTTAATCAACGTTTCGTGCGGAGGGAAGAGAGGCCACGCCAACCACGAAGATGGGAAAGATACCTTGAAATATGCACATTGATGAATGTTAATTATGGGATAACTTTACTCGATTTTTCGGATATGTTTCGCGCGTCGTATCATTCGTTTTGTGTTGCGGGATCGATCAACAGGGAGGCATGTTGGACATCACAGCAAACAAAACTCGAATTTCCCAGGAGATTCAAAATATCATACAGAAGGATGCGCAATCGTGAGTAATCTATTCGTTTTTTGTCATTTAATCAATGATCAGAACTCCTGCATCGATAAGAAGACAGTTGGAAAGCCAATTTTTACTCCTTCCAAATTCATTGGATTTACAAAAAGAAGAATTGACAGCGCTGTGCTATGAGGTATCATAATGCGATAGACAATCGGATCACATTTGAAGGTGTTGGATAACGTGCCACTATCAAACCATTCACAACCCATCGACACAAAACTAAAAAAATCAAAAGAAAAGGAAGAAAAAAGACGAGAAAAAACAAAAGAAAAGGAAGAAAAAACAAAAGAAGAAAAAGAGAAAAGAGAAGAAAAGGAAGAAAAAAGAAAAGAAAAAGAGAAAAAAGAGAAAAAGGAACTGAAAAAACAGGAAAAAAAGAAGAAGAAAAAGGATCCCAAGGAAAATGGCACAAAGAGAGAGAAGAATGTGAATGAAACAGTACAAGTCACGATGATCCCTTTTGAAGGTGTGTCTATACTTCTAATGCCATAACCTCAATTAATATGTTTGATAATATACACTTTCAACTGCATCCTAATGCTTTCCTGTGATAAAACTGCATGCATTGCGGCCACAACTATTAGATATTCCTTGCATTTAAATCACGCCGCGAAAATTTTCTGGAAATCAACATCTGTTTGAGAATAACTCATATTTTGTTTTTGCTTCAATTATATTCCCCAGCAGTAATGAAGAGTCGCAGATTCTGAAGACGATGACAAGATGGACACACCACAGATACTCACCAACGCGACTACAACGCCAAGACAGAGCAGCCTATCAGATAGAACCTCAAGTGTCATCACCCCAATGCACATGACATCCTCCATCACAACACCTGCACTTACAAATGAAGACTCAATCATCACCTCCACAAATGAAGGTCAGCCGATCATGTCTCTAACGATCACTGTTCATCGTGATCTTATTGGAAGCAGAAGAGTCGAGTTCTTCAGAGGACGAGATGCAAGATGATATATTGAATGCATATGTTGCCCCACCCACTCCTGTTTCAAAGACGCCAGAACTACCACCGATAAAGACGGCACGCTACGGGAAGTCTGACCTCTTAAGTGAGTTGTTCTTCACTTCTCAAATTTATAATTATGATGCTTGTATCGAAAATATTTAGTGCTCTACAACCAGCCAATGAAGAATGCAAGCAAGACAAAGCATGACACAAGAGGAAACTATATGCACCCGTCTACAACTCAGTCTACAACTCAGTCTACAACTCAGAGTGATCCAAACCATTATCACGAGGCAGAGGAGAATTTCGGAGAATTTATGAGCCCATCTACAATTGAGAATTATCAAGATACTTCGTATACACATCCATCTACAACGAGACAGAACCCAAAGGATATTGCCTCAGCACAACTGGATTCTTCTCCATCTTTCCCAGAGGCAGAGTCTCAGAATACACCAGCGTCTACAACGGGTCATGAAGACTCATCTACAATTGAACAGAAAATTTTGACCCCAGAAGCTGCACATAAATTCATCCAAAATTGGTTTCGACGACACCACGTAAGTGTTTCTCCACTACAACACGCGCGATAAAAATCCTTAAAAAAGCAGGGAATGTATCCTAAAAAGAGAGACATGGAGAGATTTGAGAGATTGACTGGGTTGAAAAAAAATAAAATCCTCAGGATTCTAAACCAAAAGAGGAAGAGGCTCACCACATCTAAATCATATAGATAAATATTCGGCCTCAATACTCTTTTGATATTTTCAGTGCAAAACGTCAAGCGGACGGCGCTTGCCGTCACCTTTACCGCATAACCACGCTCAAGATCGCCGTCACTTGATGATGAGAAAACCACAGAATGTGACTGCTGATGAACACCTGATGCCGTATTCTTCACAACGCAGCCAAAGCCATAAAACATAACCATGGTAACTTTTTCACGTTAACGTACCGCGAATTTCCGTCACGGGGAGACATCGGTGACACCTCCGACAATCCCACGCGCAAGTACAGTACTTACGCACAACCAAAAAGACACGGACACAGATGGAAATGAGCAGAGGTGCTCGATATGACCTCTACGGTTTTGAGATCGGTCATCCTCAGTCACCATGCACATATCATAAAGAGGATGAACAGGCTATGAAGACATGGACGGGAATTTTGAAAAGTTGGCCATCACAAAAGAATCAACTGGTGAGCTGTGTTCGCATGTCACCCCATCACTTCCATTCTTGTGACATCTTTCATTTTTGTGGAAGGATCCTGCTTCTATATGATGCAGAATTTTCCAGCTGTGTACTTGAATCGTACAGAATCACTGACACGATTCTAGCTGGAAGATGCTGTTCTCAAAGGAATACCACAGGAATTAAGATCTCAAATTTGGATGAGACTGTCGTTGATGTGGACAGAGCGACGGCGGTCTCATTTTCCAGATAAATATTTCAGCGTGAGTTTTAAAGAGGATTATTGGAGGGAAATTTAAATTTTGAAAGGTGTTATCAACCACAAAAGACGTGACAAAATACAACAACCAAATAGAAAAGGATTTAAAGAGGACCTTTCACAATCACAAAAACTTTCAGGAAGATTCGCCCGGACTGAAAGCGATGGGGAATATACTGAGGTGCGTTGTAAATCCATTTGTAGATGAGCCAAATAATTCTTTGAATATTTGTATTTGACATCAAATTTCAAACGAGAAGAGCCAATGATCGGATTTTTTATGCACTATTAAACATGCGAAAAATGTCTGACAAATAACAGGGCTTACAGCTTGCATAATAGTGGTGTGGGATATTGTCAAGGAATGTCAAATTGCGCCGGTGTCATACTCATGTTCTATCCAGGTATTTATTCTTTTCTATAAAAATCAAAATCATTTTTTAAATATCAGTAAAATAAAATAAATTGAGACAAATAATTTGGCTTGTGATGTTTCTTTCGGAACAAATTGGCTCTTTGCAAAAACATCTGGATATGGAGAATATATTTCTGAGCGTTGTAGACCCAGAAGAGGCGTTTTGGCTTTTTACAACGATGATCGATTACAAGATGGACCGACATTATGCCCCCAAAATGAGCGGAATGATCGAGGATGCGGAGATCTTTACAAAAATTTTTAAAAAGACTATGCCCAAGTTGCACAAACACATGCAGGTAATATCTTATTCTACAAAATATGTATAGAAATATTCACTTCACACCTGCAAATTTCATCTAAAAATATTAAAATAAAAATGTTTCGGAAAATTCCATTTCCGAAGAAATACAAATGACCGGTTGTAGACGATGCAAATAGAAACATTGATGTATTTATCACCATGGTGGCTGTCATTATACACGAGTATGCCCTCCTGGCCGGCTGTTCTTTTCATTTGGGATTTATATTTTTATTACGATACAAGAGCTTTATTTTCAGGTGGGGTTTTTCACTTTTTCAGGTCAAAAATTCCATTTTTTCAAAATTCAAATAAAAACAGTTGGATTGGCCATTCTACACAATTGTCAAGCTGTCATTCTACAATCAGAAGTTCAACAGATTTTCACTCTGTTATTTTCACCACCTCTTGAAGCTTTAGAACCAAAAGCTTTACAGAAGGCCATCTTGGAAATGGACTTTCTACAACACGTCGATCATTTCAGGTGATCATTTCGAATTTCAAACCAGATGATTTGGCGCCAAATTTTTGTGACGTAATAGATCCTGAAGAATTTTCAGAGAAAAGGCGGAGATAGAGAAGGCGAATTTCAAGAAAATTCGTGAAAAGAATCTCGCAAAAATCAGGTCCCTGAGCCAGCCAGAAGAAAAAACGAATAACGTGCCACTACAATCAGACAAAGTCCGCACCCTCACCAGTAACAGGGGAAATTTACCCCCCAGACCCCCCGTTCTCCCGCCAATAATCAATATGAAAAATCCGCAGGGGAGGCAGAGAATCGCGCGAAAATTCATCCCCATGGTGAACGTAAAATCAGAATGTGTTGAAGAACCGAATGTGTCGGTAAAGCAATTGAAGAAGTCAAGCGAAGGCATCCACATCGCCTTACAGGCGATGATAGAACACAGGTCAGTTCTTTTTACGAATTTGAAACAAATTTATTGGTGTTTTTACCAGGAAAAGAAAGCAACAAAAGGGTCAACATTTAAATCTGGTTTTATTGTTTATTTTGCAAGTGTGTTTTTATACATTTACAAAGACTCAATCAGCTCAGGGTCAAGACGAGTCCGATTTATGCCAAGAAGTGAAGATAGTTGTACAAATTTTCGAGGATCACATATTTTAATCATTTTTAATAAAATAGAGATGTATCAAATGATCACAGCCATTCTCTTCATAAATGTAGATGTTGATATGGATACTCATTTTGGGTTTTTTCAAATGATTTCATGTCAAAAAAGAGTGGTTTTTACCAACCTATCAAAATTTTGGCAGATTGAATAAACACGCCTCATAATCCAGACTCCGCGAAAGGCGCATCATTACAAACATCTGCATGAAAAGGAAAGCGATAGACAAAGCAAACCAACGACAAACACGATTTAGAGGACAAGTAAACTTGCCAGGTCTCAAAAATGTTGATCATTTTAGGAGCGCAATGAATGGTTTTTTGGTCAATTCACAAGAATCAAGCAGTTGAATGCAGAGAAAGACCTCTTCAAAGCTTTCTCAGAAAAACACGAGAAGAAGGTGATGTTCTGTCATAATCTTGGGTCTGATTGTCTCTGCAGGTGATCATTAAGAGTAGTGGAAGGGAAGTGAATGGAAGAGAGTTCAATTTTTGGAAAAAGGATTGGGATGTGCTTGTTCAATTCGGAGGGTAACAAATGTCATTAAAATACCGCAAAAGCTTATCACAGCAGTGCACCACACATCGCACAAGGCTTAGAGTTTTTGCGAGAAAATGGTCGTTGTGGTATCGTCTATGAGAGTGATGACGTCAATACGCCGCTCTATTCTGTGATCGATGACATCATGCCACGCCACAGAGACTTATCCCTTTTCTTCTCTTTAGCTCAAGACATCTTGGCTGGAGTCATCACGATACACTCGAAGGGCGTCATTCATGCTGCATTAAATTCTGAGAACATCACGGTCAATTTGCAGACAAAAAGCATCAAGATCTCCAACTTTGGTCACTCTTCCATATTGACGCGTGAGGTGAGTTTGGTGTATAGATGAGAAGATTTAATTTATTATTAAATCCTCAAGCTGCAACGATCCGTGATAACACCCCTGGTGTTAAGACAAGATTTGAATTTCATATCTCCAGAACAGACAGGAAGAATGAATCGGTACACCATTAATATTTGCTTTTTAATTTCTGGACAATATTTGGCTCGAAGTCGATTATATATTATGAATGAAAGAAAAAATTGATTCATGAATATTATATTATTGTTTAATATTGAGAACTACAGGGATGTAGATTTTCGTTCCGATTTTTATTCTTTGGGTGTGGTATTTTACCAAATGTTGACGGGAAGAACACCTTTCAACTCCCAGGATCCATTAGATATTATCTCTGGCCACATCGCAACTACCCCAAGCGCACCGAGACTCTTCAACACAAGAATTCCAAAAACACTCTCTGACTTTGTGATGATTCTACTTGAAAAGGATGCACAATGTAGATACCAATCACATAAAGTTTTAAGAGACGATCTGCAGGTGATTTCCATTCATTTTATTTTGGTAAATGAATCAAAAATATATTGAGCGTTGTAGATGATAGAGAAGGCGTGGCGGGAAAATAAAGGATTCGATGATGTCATATTACGTCGCGGTGACATATCGAGTACGTTTACAATCAGCCAGAAATTATTCGGCAGAGAAGAAGAGATCAATAACATCATGAGCACATTCGATCGTGTAAAGGAGGGAAAGTCACCCACAGCATTGATACAGGTATGTAATACATTTCATTCTTATATGCGCAAAACTAATTGAATCATTCAGAATGATATTTATTTTCATTTTAATACTCTCAAATAAATTATTTATTTTCACGTCTTTATTCACGGTTATTACCGTGTGTTTCATTCGATCATTCAGAATGATAAAATAAAACAAAAATAAACATAAATAAATTGTCATCCACGTTTCATACCGTCTTTTTTCACGGTTATTACCGTACAAAGATGATGAGGATCCAGGTGTTTGGGGTATCAGGGATAGGGAAGACAATGTTAGTGAGTGAACTGAAGAAGCCACTCACAGAAGCAAGAGGTTATTTTATTTCCGGAAAATTCGACCAGTTTGCCAGAAACATCCCCTTCCTCCCATTTGTACAGGTGAAGACAAGAGTGATTTAATGTTTTCGTTTTGCTTATGTTCTTTGATGTATATCATATAGCTCTGCTGTAAATATCTATTTGACAATGTTGATCTATATCTCATGATGTTGTGATAATTAACAAAGACAATTTTCGGGGATAATATTGGCTGCCTTCATTTTTGTGAACCTGCAAGCATTGACGAAAATTCACTGAAAATTTCAGGCGTTCCAGGAACTGATCAGGGTGGTACTCTCTGAACCTCGTTCGAGTGTAGATAACTATACTACTCGAATTCGAGATACTTTAGGCGATAATGCCTCCATCATGACAGAGATGGTTCCGCAACTAGAACTGCTCATCGGCATCCAACCGCCAGTTCCACCGCTCAGCCCTTTGGAGACGCAAAATAGGTTCATGAGTGTTCTTCTCAGCTTTTTGGGCGTCTTTGCAGATCGAGATCACCCACTCATCATCTTTTTGGATGATCTGCAGGTCTTTGATCAAGTCATGATATCATATCTGAACGTTGTAGTGGGCGGATCTACCTACATTACTATTTATAGAGATCATTCTGAAATCGAGTTTGCAATACCTTGTTCTCATTATATCTTACCGCTCTAATGAGGTAAGATGACGTCACTTTTTTTGACATCATGATAACTGGATGAGGAATGAAAACAATACAGCAGAGAATATACGATGATCTCGACTGAGATATCATGACAGGTCAGCGGAACACACCCTTTGCTATCTACAATCGAGGAAGTCAAAGAGTGCACATATATGTTAGATATAGAGATGAGGCCACTCAACTGTGATGAGACGAATGAGATGGCTGCTGATACCTTGTCCAGCACAAAGGAATATTGCCTCTCCTTGTCCACATTCATACACAACAATGTATGTCTAATGGATACTCTATTTCTGAACGTCTGACTGATCCTGTACAGACACACGGAAACCCCTTCCATAGTATGACACTATTGACACGGTTGTATCGAAATGAAACCGTGTTCTTCAACCATCAAGAGGGGGTGTGGCAGTACGACGTCGCCTTTCCCAGAGATGAGATGTCATTATCTGCATTAGAATTATTGTCAGATAGAATGCACAAAATGCCTAATTCAACACGGGAGTTGCTATTTTTAGGTTCTGCTTTTGGGAATATCTTCCACCTAAAGTTATTATCAAAAGTGGCCAATATATCCATGGAGGAGGTCAGTCTTCATCGAAAATATTTTCTGAAATAGATCAAGATCTCTAGAAGAATATGGCCTGCAGTACATGATGGATTATTAATACAATTGGGTAAGATATTGTCCATAAGAATCTCGCAGTGATTCTTCATGATATGCATCAGCATAAAATAATGATGATATGCATAAGCATAAATAATGATGATATGCATAAATAATGATGTTAGGGGATGACTTTAAGTGGGACAAACAAAACTTCGAGGATATAGAAGAGGAGGATATCTCTCTATTATTTCAGTTTGTTCACGATCAAGTGCAACAAGCTGCACACGGGCTCATGACGGATCCCATGCGCGTAAGTGAAGTGCATCTACAAATAGGAAGAATCTTGATGGAGGTAACACGATCTACAATCACAACATTTTGAGAAATGTAGAGAGGCAATGAGAAGGAGATATTCACCCTAGTTGGACATTTTGAACTGGCAGGAGATCTGTTAACGTCGACAGAGGAAAAATATCAAGTCGCAACGTGAGCCATATGTCGACATTATTTACATCATCCCTGTGCCAACATGATGACTGCATGTTGGATTAAACGCGTTGTAGATTAGCCATTAAGGCGGGAAAGTCTGCGAGGAATTCTTCCGCCTATGACCCAGGGGCAAGATATCTCAAATTTGCGATTTCCCACATGCCAGAGGATGCATGGGATACACGTCATGCTGATATGCTCTCAGCATACAGAGCTTTAGCCCAATGCCTCTATTTGCAAGAGAAATACGATGATGCTGAGACAGTAAGCCCATATTCTATTTATTTATATTTCTGCAGGAAATCTTATTGAAATTTCAGTTGTATGAACTAATCCTCAGCAAATCAACGGATGACCTCAGCATTGTAGATACACTATGGTACGTAAACCCCAATTCACCTCATCTGACGTCATCAAGCATCAAGTTGAACCAATACGAGATACAGCAGAGATACAAAGAAACGATAGATATTCTATTGGAATGCCTTAAGATGCTGGGAATTAATATTCCAGCCCACGATGCAGAACAAGTGGGCGAGATGACAGTTGCATGTCTTGGCAAGATCAAAGAGATCGTGAAGGGGAGATCTATCGAGTCCTTCTACAACGCGCCAGAGACAGACGACCCCCAGACAAGGTGAAACTACATCATTCAGATTGTCATCATGCAAACACTCATTCTGATGTGCAGGACCATCATGTCATTACTTAATGAATCATTCATGAATGCATTTGCCGCCGGAAGACAAGAGCTGGTGGCTGTAGTATCCATCATCTTCTGCCTTGTCAATATAGAGAGGGGCCACTGTGAATATTCCGCGTGTGGTTATGTATACGCCTCACTCATCATGGCCGCCTTTCTAGACTTTGAGACTGCTGCACAATTTGGAAATTTAGGATTGAAGTTGACAGACAAGTAAGAAATTTCACGGAATTTCAAAAGAATCTTATGTGAAAATTTACATTTATAACATTATTATATCTCTCAATAGAGTTTATAATTTGATTAGCCCAGATACAACAACCCGAGTGTAAAATGTCGATGCTACACCACTTTCAATGTGGCGGTGAACACATACCTCTCGCACCTGTCTGTAACCACCGGGCATCTTTGTGATGCATTCAGAATAGCACTAGATTGCGGTGATTTATCCACAGCTGCCTCAGCAGCCCATATAGCGGTGATCATCGAAATTCCAGTGAAATTTCGATTGAACTTGTTGTAGATTGAGGATAAATATTCCATGGGAAAGAATCTAGCAGAGATGGAGCAGGAGATGGAAATTTACTGGAAATTTCTCGAAAAGAACAAGTGGATGAAGACGATATCAGTAGCGTAAGTCACATAAATCTACAATCTCCTCCAACATTCTGATTGATTAGAACCACATATGCGTACAGATGGTTATCTGGAGAGTTGGAGAAAGGGACAACAGAATACATATTAACCGAGTACAAAGAGGATAAGTTACTGAGGGGCGTGTACTTTCTGGGAAGACTGGTACAATCATTCTGGTCAGATGATCCAGACGGTACGTGCCTCTGTATCAAAACCATATCTTGCTTATATGTGTAATCACGATAAGTTTTGTTTCAAATGTATAATATGAAATTGATAATATTATCCAGCATTAAATTGGGTGAGGGAAACGCTTGATCTTGTGCCGGTATATACCAGCGGTATCTTCAAGGTGAATTATCAAATTTTTAATTATAATAATGACATCACATAGGTTCCAGAGTGCTATTTCTACAGCGGTATGGTCATCTACAAATCGGCAGAAGATATCTCCGTCTATGAAAAAGACCTCGAGACTATCTTCTCCCAATTCGAAATATACAGCCAGGCATGCGATGCCAACATGACACACAAACTACTACTCCTAAAAGGCGCAAGAGCATTCCGCGAAAAGTGATGTGACTTATTGATATACATTCTCTGACATCACTTAGAGATGTAAAATGTCTGGAGTACTTAGAGGCAGCGGCGGAGTCTGCTCAGAAGTACGGATTCATACATTTTGAAGGTTACGCGCACGAGATGATGGCACAGTTTTGGCAGGAGAAAAACAAGCGGAGATACCAGCAGTTGCATTTAGAGGATGCGATATGTCTCTATAGAAGCTGGGGTGCCACGGTGAAGGTGGGTGTGGAGTTGTAGATTAGATGGATTTACGTATAAACAGGTTGAGATGATGAAGCAAAAATTTCCACAACTATATAAAATGGGTATTCTATCATTCAAAATCTCCAAAGTCTTCAAACAACACACAAAAATATTCTCGATGATTAAAAAAATTTAATCATAAAGTATAATCAATGTCATATTTTGACGAATCTCCAGGAGATCAAGGAGAAGACACGCACTTGGAGCACCTCTCCATCTCAAAAGTGACAAGCGAACTCTCTTCAGATTCTACAACCAGCCTCTCCCAATTTCTGAACAAGATGTTGGATGTGAGATTTCGATGAAATCTCATCAAAACTGACAAAAGAACAGTTGATTGTACATAACGTGGGAGCCCAGCGCGGTGTATTTTTTCTGGCAGAAGATAATGACAGGTTATTGGCAGTTGCTGAAGGCTGCCTTCAAAAAAAATCACAAAACTTCCATGTGAGTTCACCCGAAAAGTTTTACAGCGAAAAATACTGGAAATTGAAGATCTTCAGGTGATTGATTTGGATAACTACGAACAATGCCCTCGGTCGTTAATACACTATGTCTCTCGTACAAAAGAGAATATCGTGATTCATAACATCAGTGAACATCCGTCTTATTCTTCAGATCCTTATGTGGTGCGCACAAACGCAAAGTCAGTGGCACTGTTGGTTTTGCACCAGCATGACACTTTCCACGGGATTATTTTCCTGGAGAATAATTTGATGCAAGACGCATTCTCAGAGAGGTAATTATTCAAAAAATTAAATAATTAAAAATAAAAATAAATAAATATTGCAGGATGGGGGTGGCTAAATTGTTGTGCACACAAATAGCATTCTCTCTGCAAACGGATAAATACTCCTCTTTGAAAGCCTCTGAAAACCGGACCAGAGCTGTAGCAAGGGAATTGGAGGTGATATCATAACTTTTTTTAAATGATGACGTCAGCAGGCGTACAAATCTCAACTTGAAGAATTCATCGATGTACTGTGCCACGAATTACGTAACCCATTGTAAGTCAATTGACGATTGTAAAAAAAAATAATACTCCAATCAAAGTATTAAAACTGTCTGAAAATTTCCAGAAATGGTGTATATGGGAACCAAGAGATATTGACAAGCATATTGTCAACAGTAGAGTTTGATGATGTCCATAAACGAGAGCAAGTGCAAGAAGCCATGTTGGGGCTACAAGTGTCCAGTGAACATCTGAAGGTTAGTCTGCCCCCTTTATCTTACTGATTGTTACAGGACATCATTGATACGGTGTTGACGGTTTCACAATTAGAACAGAACAAAGTTAACCTTGAAATGATAGCATTCGACCCTACAGAGGGTGCACATGACGTCATCAGGATGTTCACCGCAAAAGCGAAGTCTCAAAATCTGTACCTCAACGTTAAGAGTCCTAAGAGGAAGGTAGTGGTTCATCTGTGCAATATAACATATCACATGTGCTGAGACATCTCAGGTGCAAGTATTAGGAGATCCGTACAGATTCAAGCAGATCTTGATCAATCTGGTCTCAAATTCGCTAAAATTCACGGAAAATGGGGGGATAACAGTCGATCTACAATGGGAGGAAGAATTAGATGATGTACATTTACAATGCGTTGTACAAGATACCGGTATCGGCATGTCACAAGAAGAGATGTCAAAACTTTTCAAGAAATTTTCTCAGGCCAATAATCACACCGCTAGGAAATATGGTGGTTCAGGGTTAGGTGAATTTTCATCTAATTTTATGAATATGACATGTCTGACATGTGACAGGTCTTGTCATTGCCAAAGAATTAGTGGAGATGATGGGAGGGAATATAGATGTCTCATCAACAACAAACAAAGGAACATCTTTCGTCGTGAATATTTCCTTCAAGCGATCTGCTGAGGTCATGAACACACATGAAGAGGTCAAAGAACACTATATCGTCACAGATCAACACAAGGTAACTCCTTTTCATTTTATGGACAACGATTTATGGGGGCACCATTCTGATAGTCTAAAGCCGAAGGAAAAAACTCTGAAGCAACAAATACTTATTGTGGAGGACAATCCGATCAACCAGAAATTGTTGAAACAAATTCTGACAGCAGTCGGTTACAAGACAGCTCTAGCACACAACGGCAGAGAAGCGGTGGAGGCATTGGAGATCGATCATTACGACATCATCTTGATGGACATCCATGTGACTTTATGTTCAAAAAGACAATTCTGACTGGTTGTAGATGCCAGTGATGGACGGGATTGAAGCGACAAAAGAAATCAGAAAAAGAGAAAAAGAGAGGAACAAGAGTCCAGTCCCCATACTAGGTGTCTCTGCAAACGCAAGAGAAGGTATCTATCTCTTCACTTTATCTCTCTGTTGAGACGATTTGGTCCTTGTTTATCATTAGAAGAAAAATGACACCAGACAGCGTCCTCCAAAATAGCAACAGACTGTGGGATGAATGGGTACATCACAAAACCCTACCACAGAGCGGAAATATTATCCGTTGTAGAAGGGATGCTCACACAAGCCGTGGAATAAATAATCTTGATTTAAAAAATTTGAGTGTGAGAATGCCTGGACGTTCTTGGCATTGTAGGAAGGGGAGAGTATCATACACTGTTGAGCAGGAGCATTCGTTCACTGGTGACAGTTTGTCTGGCAAGAGCACCTTCATATGTGACGAGACGCTGGGTTGCATCTCTTCGGTGTCTCGAATTGGTGATAGACGCGTTATAATTGAAAAGAATCAATTGATCTCAATGATGTGTTTATTTAGGAGCACCAATCTCCACAACAGTGGGCTGCAAGGTTCCGGCAATAAGCCATGGGGACTTCAACTTTGTCAAATTCTTCTCAAAAACGATATAATCTGTCTGTGGCTTCAACTCTTCATCTCCTGCCACCAACTTTCCTCTGTTAAACATCTGCAGGGACTGCAATAGATCAGAATTATTTCCTTTTCTACAGATGACCGAGGAGATACGCACCTGCGATGTGTCGAATTGAACGGTGCATTGGATGAATTGATGAACGGTTCCTGATGAGATTAATGTCTTCAGAGAGTACAGTAATTTGCAGACTGTCTGCTTATAAAAGACATTCACAGATGATGAGTTGATGAGCTCACCCGGTATCTGCAGGTGACGAGCGTTGACCAACTTTGGTTTAGTGTAGCCGTAGGTCCTCTTAACATCCAATTTATTCACTTTCGCCCATATCTGGCTGTTTTTCTGCTCGACAGACTGAAAAACTTCATTACGATGATAAACTTGAAAAAAGACCGACATTGGCATGTTCTTCTGTGCAGATCTTCTTCAGATCAGAGGTGGGGCCACTTGTGACAGCCTCGTTATATTTCCAGAACATAGGTGGTGTTTGCACCAGAAACAGGTCCTTGGTTACTTTCTGTGATCATAAATCATCGATTAAGCAAGGAACACAAACCTCTGTATTTCCTGCTAATTTAGCAGCTTTCCAGAAACTTGCACTTGCTGATACTTTTCTTGATTCAAGTCAATGGATGCTAATAGAGACAATCATGAAATCACATTTTCAATCTCTTCTCATAAACACCCCATTGACAAGAGAAATCTACAATCTCTTACCTAATAATTGGAGTGAAGATGTACCAAGATATTCTGTGAAATAGTCCTTTTGGGGAGTAAATTGGTTGATGAAATTGTGGTGTGTTCTTATTTGTGTAATTGTCAAAGATGACCCCTGTGCTCTGAATAAATGCCTTCTTTGGTTTGGTCAATCCCACATTCTGTGTCCATCAGCTTTGATTCTGTATGATTGAACAACTCACTACTCTTTTCCCTCTAGTTTGGGTCTTTGAGGATGATTGGATGACACATAATGTGGTAGCTGTGAAGAAGATCCCTTGTCTCTTCGGTGCTAGGCCATAGAAGGAAGGTTTTATAGCTGCACTATTCAAGCGAAGAGCCCTTTCAATGACAAGACTCATCTTGTTTTCCGCGGGTGATGTGATGTGATGTCTGAGATTTTCTCAGGACATCAAATCAGATCACATTTTTTGAAACCAACATGTTACGTCTCGTGGGTAACACGCCTTCTGCATTGAAGACGTCGGTGTCCAACATCAGCTGCCACACAATCATTGGCCAAAATCAACGCTTTATATCAGACAACCTTCGTGCCGTTCTTCAATTGGTGAGTGATCAATCAATCGATCAATGATGTTTGTCCCAAACTATTTGCGTGTGATCTGATCCTCCATCCAGAGAAGAAACAAAGCTGGACAGGATTTGAAGAATAATGACACTGAATGGAGGGTGAGTTCTCTTTTTAACTTCTGCCAACACTTTTTAGTCATATGAAGTGGCGAGAAGATTGAACAAGGCCGAGTCAAAGAAAGGAAGGACAAAAGGAGCAACAGTAGAGGATCCGACTTTTGAGGGACATGGTGCTTCTCCCAAATACAACACCTTCACTGTAAGTCTATTCTTGATAAAATGCAGACCATTTGGAATCGGCGATTGATTGACTATAGGAGAACAAATATGTGAAACCTCTTAAAGCTCCAAATCCTGATCGTTACATTCCTCCCAATCCCTCCATGAGACATGTACGAACTACTCCCGCCAAAATCGCGATGACAGAGCAAGAGAGGACCAACCGACTGAGGGAGATGCTGGAGCCTAAATCTGCAAGGTGAATTGTAGATGAGATCTGTCAGAAATGTATGAATGTCGACAAGCTGTCACTATGATCAATCCAATATTGGCACACTGCAACAGTACATATGTTCCGGAACAGATATAGACAAAGCAGAGTCTGCAAAGACTTGTTGTGTGCAGAGCCACAATAAGATGTTTTACTGTATATATTCGTCTTGAGGCACAGCCGCAAGTACTAAATAGACACATGCAGAGTTATGCATACAGATATGTTGTGGTTGCTTCTAGAAGATTCACGGAAATTTTTCTGAAGTAAAGCAGGGATATCAAAGGCAAGATCGTCAAGGTAAAACACGTCGACACCACACCACAACACGATCTCACTGTCGACATTTAGGTCTCTGACATCAACAAACATCTTTGGGAGGTGGTTAGGTCAAGAGATACAGAGAAGATGTCAGAAGTTTTGAGGAATATTTATAGACATGGAATGAGGCCTGACGCGGACACATTCGCCGCATTTATCATGTATTATTGCAAAAGAGATGTCAACTTGATGGAAAGGTGGGCGTTGTAGATGGACCGATTTTTTAATCCAATACCTTACCGCAAAAAATCGCGGTATGTAACGCGAAAGGTTTCTCGCTGAAGCTACAACTCACAGTGTTAAATTTTATAAAGTATACATGTGCTCAAGACATCACATCTGTCCTAGTCTGGACTTGCAAATTAAAAATAATTTTCTGAGAAATTTCAGATTCTACAACGTGATGAAAGCGGAAAAAATCACACCGAGACCCTACACGTGGAGGTACCCGTTACTTACCGCATAATATCTCGTTACTTACCGCATAATATCTCGTTACTTACTGCATAATTTTCTGAATTTTCTAGCGCGATCATCTCCGGCTACGCCTACTTTGGCAACACCAAGAAGGTGAAAAAAAACACCAGTCGCCGAGTGTCACCGAACCCTGAACCCTTCGCAGGTCATGGAGACATACAGAGAGATGGTCGCCTTGGGGGAGACACCAACTACCTCTATACTGAACATCATGATGGCCTACTTTGCCAGACAGCCTCATAGGAATGACATCTCGGCGTGGTTCAAGGGGATGATTGACAGCGGGATCAAGCCGGACACACACACCTTCAACACTCTGATTAGATACGGAACACTTATAGAGGACCCCAGCCAGATAGACGCTGGATTACTGTGGTTAGAGGTGAGATTCTAAAAATAGATTTTTCGCAAGATATTAACAGTCGTTGTAGACGATGAAAAAATATGATGCTGAACCTACCGTGTCGACATTCAACATTTTGATCGATTTGTACTCTCAAAGTCCCAAGTCTGTCAAATACTGGGTCGACGAGATGGAGAAGTACGTACTTTCAAGTTGAAATGAATTGTAGATGACATAGTGTAGATTGGGACTGGAGAAGGACGAGAGGACTCTCTTAGCCCTATTGAAACACGCTTGTAAGCACAGAAACACACAGGTGAACTATTTTACATCAGTTTAACATATTCGACTCTTCCCAATGAGACTGAAAATGATCAGCAAATGCATGAGATCTTCCCGCTGATCAGACATCACACTTTTGCCAACAACTTGTGGATCGCCTACTTCATCGCAGAACGAGACATCAAATCCGCCACTGAATGGATCAATACCATGATCGATGAGAAGGTAACATTCCTCGTTGTAGATGCAAGAGTTTAGAGTTGTAGATCCCCAGAAACACAGGAACGTACAACATGATACTGAGGCACTATGTTGACCTGAAGGATTGGGTGAAGTTAAGAGAGTGGACGAACAGAATGACAGACGACGGCATAGAGTTCAACAACGAGACAAACTCACTGCTTGGTATTGTGGAAGTGAGCGCTTATAACGTGTTGCCAAACCAGAAGGACGAGACGTTGAAGATTGACCCGTTCAACTTTTTGGTCGAATAAAATCGCCATTTTGGACGAGCTGTTCTGCAATGATGATCAATGCGATGGAGGTCTTGTTGTTGTGTAGAAGAGATATTTTACGCACAAAATCATTCCTGCGATCGTGATTTGCAGAAATATCAGATCATGGCCTCAGTACCACGTGCTGTTGCGAGCGTTGTTGGTGCCAGCACTGCTGCTTTTGGATTAGGATGGTATCTCTCAAAAAAAGCCAGAACTGAAGAGCCGAAGCAGGAAGAAGAGGTTCGATCGCACTCCTTATTGTCTCATTTTGACATGTCAAATAGATCAAGGAAGAAGAAGAAAGTTCTGAAGAAGAATATGATTCCATGGAGGACGATGACGTTGCTGATCTTGAGGATTGTAAGTGACACATTAAATTTGACGTGAATCATTGATCGAAAAAAGCTGAGGAAGAGGAAGATGACGATTATGTACCACACAAGATGGTGATTTATTAAAATCATCAGGATCTGTTTTGTTAATCTCCACAGCTCTTTTTGGTCAGGACTGATCTGAAGATGGGAGTGGGTAAGATCGCCGCACAAGTTGGACATGCAACACTTGGTGCTTATAGACAATCACTGAAGAGTATGTGGTCTCATTGATTGTTCTCTAATAAAAACAGAAAACAAGCCCGCCGTTCAGAAGTGGAGTTCAGGCGGACAAGCCAAGATCGCAGTCAAGATCACCAGCGAAGCAGAAATGTGTGATCTCTTCATTTTTCAAAATGATCGTTGATGATAAAATAACTTTTAATCTTCCTTTGAAAAATCGAAATCATAATAAATAAATAAATAAAATAAAAATAAAATATTTCGGCAGGTTGGAAATGCAGAAGAAAGCTGAAGATGCGGGCATACTCAGCTACATCGTGATGGACGCCGGAAGAACACAGATTGCCTCTGGCACAAAGACGGTCATGGCGCTAGGTCCAGGTGCGTCGTCTTAATCATTGTCCGTGTACACCAGGTTATTTGTTTTTCAGAATAATATTTGCAGCTCTGCTGTACTGAAGATTTTTTTACATGAAATACACCTTGTTGCAAATTGGAAGATGTCATTTTTCACGTCAAAATTACATCAAAAAAATGTCCCAAAAAAGCCATAAATCAATAAAAATACAAAAAACAAACAAAAAGAAAAAATCACGGTTATATACCGTGTTCTTTTACGGCAACTACCGTACTTTCTTCAGCTGAAATTAAAAGTTTTTCTGGTTATTTTTCAATATTAATTATTATTATTACTTGTAAAACTTACAAAAAATGACCTTCTCAGATGTGGTGACGAAAATAGACAGCATCGCAAAGCATCTCAAATTATTGTGATAAAAATAATTTGTTTCTGAAGACTTTTTTCCAGAAAAGAAGAATAAAAATGAATTAGATATTCGGTTAATTTTATCTCGATACGGCGTACAAGAAGAAGATGACAAAGAAGACAAACATAAAGAGCATGCACATGTGCCATCCTTTGCTCTGTCGGGTGACCCTCTCCAAGTTCCTCATTGCAGCTTGAAGTAGTCCTTGTGTCTTAGACATCTCATTGTCCTATTCATCGTCAGTACTCTTCGGATTATAAAGAATGATCGATCAAGATGTGAATAACGAGTTGAATGATTAGATAATATGATTTTTAAATGTCTCACGAGGTCGTCCATAAGCTGATTACTCTCTTTCAAGCCAGTCTCAATATTGATTGCCATCTCTTTCAAGTTACCAGTGATATAAGAGAGGGCGTCCACTTTTCTGTGCTGTCTCAGATCATGAAAAATAGACGATTGTGCGTCTAAAAATGATTGATTACACACTGTCTGTTCTGATCCATTAATAAATCCTCTTGAACCGTTGCTGTCTTTTGTCTATTATCATCTGGTAATCCCAATACGGACCGGCCATTGTTGGGTCTGATATAATTTCGTCATCTTGAAATATAAACATCCTTACCTCTCTCTCATGCTCATTGTTCGTGTTTCGTTTTTCTGTTTTGCAACGTTTCTGACTTAACGGTAGAGGTCAATGGCTTACGTTTTTCAGATCAGATCTTGTGATTGTATCAGAGATGAGCGCGACGAATAAGAGGAAAGCCGCAGCAGTTAATGAAGCGCCGATCTTGGAGACCTTAGAGGTCATGCCTCTCGGTTCGGGGAATGAAGTCGGACGGTGATGATCTCCTGCTGAACATTAAATTTAATCATTGCAGATCTTGTGTGGTATTACAATATAAAGGCAAGAATGTGATGGTGAGATTACTTTGTCCAGCTCAATGTTAATTCTTTCAGTTTGATTGTGGGCTACATCCAGTTCTGTCAGGCCAGAGTGCACTTCCTTATTTCGACGTTGTTGATCTTGCCGAAATGGACATTCTTCTCATCACACAGTAAGTTATAGAAAACCCTGATCACTTTGTTGATGTTGCAGATTTCATTTGGATCATTGTGCGGCGCTCCCTTACCTCCTTGCGCAGGTCTCTTCATACGCCGTTTTTTTAATGCTGATTAATGTCAGACAACCTTTAAGGGCAGGGTCTTTATGACACATCCAACAAAGGCCATCTATAAAGTACTTCTCACAGAACATGTCAAGACGAATGGAAGCTCTCTATTGTATGAAGAGAATGATGTGATCTCTTCCATGCAGAAGATTGAGGGAATCGATTATCACCAAGAAGTTGAGGTCTGTACGTTCATGTCTCAACAATTTTTCAGAATATTTTTTATTTTTTTGAGGCCATGATTTTATTTTCTGAATTTTGAAAATAAAAAGGTGAACGGAATTAAATTTAGAGCTTATAACGCCGGACACGTCCTCGGTGCCGCAATGTTCATGGTCGAGGTACGTACTCAAAACCCCACGAAATTCGCTGAAATCTCCAGATTGCAGGTATCAAGACCCTGTACACTGGTGATTTTTCCCGCCAAGAAGACAGACATCTCATGGCAGCCGAAATTCCGCCGGTGCTTCCGGACGTCCTCATTGTAGAGGCCACATATGGTGTACAGATACACGAACCCAGATTAGAGAGAGAGCGTCGACTTACCACATTTGTACACGATGTCGTCAGGGTGAGTCATGAAATTTCTGGGAAATTTCTGGACAAATGACGTGGAGAAACCTTATATGATATCATGAAATTTTATATGATATCATGAGATTTTAAGGTGTATATTTGTAATGTTTTACAGCGTGGAGGAAAATGTCTTATTCCAATATTTCCCTTGGGAAGAGTTCAAGAGCTTCTTCTGATCTTAGGCACGTCAAATTATGACATTTCTGGCATGAGAAGATCTGTCATTCTGACACATTGACAGATGAGTATTGGGAGAACCACAAAGAACTCCGCGAAATTCCGATCTATTACGCATCTAACGTTGCTAAGAGATGTATGAGCATATATCAAACTTATAACAACATGATGAACGATAAGATGAGAAAGCAGGTCAGATTTTTTTAATTTTTTTTAAATTTAATTTAAAAATCTGAATTTTCAAGTTGAGTGTCAAGAATCCCTTTATATTCAAGCATATTTCAAATTTGAGAGGGAATTTAAAGGATTCTGGACCTTGTGTTGTGTTGGCTTCACCTGGTAATCTGCAGCCGGGAACATCGAGGTAGTCATCCATCATCTAATCTCATTTCATCTCACAACATCTCATTCCGTCTCATCTGATCTGATCTCATTTCATCTCATCTCATTCTGTCTCATCTGTTTTCCTTTCATCAAAATCTCGATGATATTCAAATTGTTCTACATCTGAAGACTCGAAGAGATTTATTCGAGTCATGGTGCACGGATAAAAAGAATGGAATCGTGATTTCTGGACATTGTATAGAAGGTACTCTCCCCAAGGTGACATTTCTTTATAGATATATCTTATTTTGATAATTTCTTTCGGCCGTTACGGTTTTGTTCTATTTGAAAATGTCATCATCACTGAAATTAAACAGCAAATTTTGATGGAACAACCGCACGTCGCGGTAACTAACGGTAATCTACCGTTGAACATGTCGGTAGCGAATATCCCCTTCTCTGCGCATTCAGATTTCCTCCAAACTAGTGAATTTATTGACGCTCTACAACCACCACATGTCGTGAGTAATTTCAACTTGTAAAATGAATCGTTTCATTCACGAAAATCCTTGTGAAATTTCAGAGAAAATTCTAAAATGTCAGGTACTTGTCAATGGGGACCCGATTGATGTAAAAAAACTTGAGACATCATTAGTACAGAAATACGACAAGAGCAATGTCAGAGTATCTTCCCCCCAGAATTGTATTCCTGTCAAAATGGAATTTAAAGCCGAAAAAATCGCAAAAGTAAGTCATCTTTATCACTGTAATTTCCGAGAAATCTGTCTGAAATTTCCGAGAAATCTAACTGAAATTTCGAGGTTGTCGGAAAGCTTGCATCAGAGATCCCAACAGAAGGAAAGAGGGTTGCTGGTGTTGCTGTGTTGAAAGATTTTTCTCTGCACGTTGTAGACGCGTCAGAACTCTCTCTGTACACACAGATGACCACATCTAAAGTCATCAACAAGATGCACTTACCGTGCAGTCTCGATTTTGACGCGGTTGTTACCGCAATAAGAGACGTTTACGAAGGGGTGGGCTTTTGAGAGTTAACACAAATGATACAAAAACATTTTGACTATTTTTAATTATTTAACACGATTTTTTTAATCATGAAAAATATTTAAAATATTTAGGTCGAAAAATTAGAATCTACAACGGACCAAAAAGAAGGTGTCCGGGTCTGCAACTCGCTACAAGTCATCAAACATGCAGACAAAGTGGTTTTATTAGAATGGTATTCAGACCCTGTGAGCGACTTGATTGCGGATAGCGTAACCGCAGTACTTCTACAATCACAATTACAAACGGGTGAGTCTATTTTTACCTTCACTACAACGAGACTTTTTGACATTTGCGCAGTCGAAAAACCGAGTCAATTTGACGCGGAGGTGGTGCACAAGATGCTAGAGAGGCAGTACGGTGACGTCACCAGGAGTGATGATGTCATCACAGTACGTCTAGACGACTCTAAATGTGAAGTCACTTGTGGTCAAGAGAATGTGAGATATCAGATAACCCAGCGTAAAATCTAACCGTTGTAGACGGTGGCAGGCGACGTCGAGCTGCGCTTAGAGGTGGAAGACTTTTTACTGCGGATAGAGAGAGCCATCAAGCCGATATCTCTGACTTCATTCTCATAATAAAGAGGTGTTTGTGATTTTTTTTGACAGAAGTCTTGAGGAACGTTCCTCCGGAAACGGGAATGTCAAATTACCGAGGGGATGTCAGACGAGGACTTTGGAATTCAAAAGTGAATGAGCGGCACCTTCTTCTTTTTTGGAGAGATGAACCACAACGCCAAGGTCATCAACCTGAGAAAATCAACAAAGACAAAAAAACCCTCTTGTGTAGCATGCAGGGTTTCACATGCGGCCTGTGATGAAGGTGTGTGAAACGAAGCACAAAATGCACTGACATAGATCAGTTCGACCTTGCCATCGATGCATCAGAAAATGTATAGAGTGCGTGAGTCTCGGCGACAAGCGCTGCAAACGGCCAAATAAGTATGACGGTGCTCGGTATAAAGACCAAGAAAAGGAGGTCGCATCCAACCTCTCGATGTTTACCCACACGGCAACCTTAACATCACAACTCTCACAACCAGAACAAATTACAGATGGGTTTGAAATTCTCTCCTCTAATATCAACCAGCAGTTTGGTATGTGCTCACGTTCATTTCATCAAGGTCTGTGTGCTGACTAATGCAGAATTTTCATGGTGGACAGATCCATTCCTCCCAAAACCAAACGAACACGAAGAAATATCATAAATACTAGAGTCTTGGATTTCATTTTAGTACCTCTTTCTGAAGAGATTCTTCTCAGATCCAATTTCATCAGTACAATAATTTTATTGAGGATTTTGTGGTCGGAAACCTGGGTGCATGGCGCCAGGTTGTAGAGCGGCCAAATTGATCCCAACACCCCCAAGTCTTCCTGGAGTAACCCTGCCGGGGGAGGGGGCAGGGTTCCCAGGGGGTGGGTTTCCAGGGGGTGGGCGGGGAGGGGGGGCACGTGAGGCCGAGGGAGACCCTGTGGAGGCGGGGGGTAAACGACCAGGGGGAGGTGTAGGTGCCGAACGCATAGTTGTTGGTGAAGCTGTTGACTGTCAATAAAATAACAAACCAAAAGTATCAAAATTTGTGCTCACGTGTTGAGGGTGCAGCACCTGGGACAGGAGGTCGAGGGGGGCCCCGGCTTGGTGCCGGTGGACCCTGTGGTGGTGCTCCAACACCTGGTGGGGCACGACCCGGGGTGGGAGGGCCCCTCGGGGAGACCGGGGTGGGAGGGCTGAAACTGACAGGAGGTGGAAGTTCGGCCGCTTGCTGTATTGGGTTAGGTTTTATTTCATTATTGCATTGAAACGGTCTTGCTGAGGACCTCACAAAAAATCGTTTTTGACTTTTACATTTGACTTACGGATGGGGGGGGACGAGGTGGTCGACCTAGTGTGCTTGGGGGGGGAGGGCCACGTGAAGGAGGGGGAGGACGGGAGGGGGTCTCATGTTGGATGGGAGGAGGGATATCACCCCAATTGCTCTGTACACGATGTCAAATTTTAAGGAATAGTTTGGTCCATCATTAATTGTATTAATCGTGTTGTACAAATCAACATCTGGTGAATTTCTGATTGCAAGAATATTTTGTTGACAATGATAATAACATGGCAGGATGTAACTTACATCAGAAACAGGAGGAGGTATTCTCATCATAGAAGGAGATGGTGGAGATAGAGGCCTCTCTGCGTGTACTGGCACAACTGGGTTCGGTATAGTGGGTGGTCCTGTTCTTCCCGGGGGTGGTTGTTGCGGTCTGACTGGACGATCAGCGGCAGAAGGAGGAGGTGGTGCTCTTGACATTGGAGATGATGTCGGAGAAGATCTAGCAGGGGGAGGAGCTAAGTCGTGAGCGAGACAGAAATCGTTTTTACATTTTCGTGAATTTTTAAGACGTACCCGGAGAAGCTCGTGGTGGTGGATTACTCGATTTCACTGGCATAGAAGGACCACCAGTTCTCTGATTAACACCATAAAATCTATCCCATTCTGCCTCGAAGTCGATATCGGGCACCGATGGGAGAGTACCAGGCCCTTTATTGACCTGAATATTATTTGAGATTGTCTTGTTTGTTATTGAAAGAAGATGACCTTTGGAAGAGCAACTGATTCTCGATAATTGACGACTGGTTCTATCTGTCTTCTTGTGGCAGGACTCAGATCGCTGGAGAGTTCAGCAAGTGCTGCCTCTAGCTCATCGAACTCGCTCATGTTTCTTGCTTGGTGATCTGATGTGATGCGATGAAAAGATCTTTTTCATGACATGACAGCCGCAGAGAACACCTACACACTTGATATATACAAGGGAAATGGCAAGATCCATAACACCTCTAAGAACATCAAAGACGCTCAGATCATCGAACGCTCCATTTTTCCAAAATCTGAGGCAATGGACTTAACCACAGAGCTGTCCAAACGAAACAATTTTGCCATCTTTGCGTATTTAAACGATCAATTGGTTGGATACATGGTCGCTTGCAGATCTGGCTCCTCTCTTCGTATACAAAAATTGGCAGTTCATGTAGAACATCGAAGACAAGGTACGATGTTCCCAAGACCTACAGATGATGGTTGAAGGTGTGGCTTCATGTCTGATGCAACGATTGTTAACCGATTTCTCCAACATTAATGTGGATCTGTGGGTTGATTCACAGAGAATTCCTGCTTTATCTCTCTATACATCATTCGGCTTTGTCGAAACATCGCGGGTTATTGATTATTATGGACCTGGCAGGGAGGGCTTACACATGATCAGAGAGGTTTAACATCACAACAATGATGGTGAGATCGCTCACTTCTTATTTAGACAACGCATCATCACGATTTTAAAGCCAGATGCAGCTGAAAACACAAGTTGAAGTTATTCGAGTTCTATAATGTTATTGGGGCTATTCATTTCTGATATACCAAGGGGATAAGACAAGTATCTTTCAGCCTTTCATCGTAGTTCAGATCACAAGAATCGAAAAGTGCCAAAAATAAATTTGAACAGACGATTGGGCACAACCTTTATCTGTGTGATTAGAATCTGAAGGAACAGGGAGGTACAGCTGGAGAATATTGGAGGAATTAATTAATCATTTTATTTATTTTTTTTATTTTAAAAACAGGCCCGCATCAGCGCCTGTCACGGACCAATCTTCAACCCTCAAATGAAAGGACGCAACACATAGTCTGATTGAAGCATCAACAACACATTCTACGATTCGAGAACTTCACAGATGGTCGACATCATAATCACTTGCTTCATCGGAGCAATATTGATCCTGGCGGGACTCTTCTTCTCCAGAATGTGCCACCCGAAGCAAGCATCCAAGTCTTTGACACAATCAGTTGGACACACAACACATGATGTTTGCAATGGTGAATTGCCAGAAGAGGTGAGGGATTATTTTTACATCGTTGATTCAAGACAGATCCTCTTGAAGGTCTTTCAACATCTCTCAGTCAGAGAGAACATTCAATGTTCAATGGTCAACCATCAGTTCTACAGAGTGTCTCGTGATGAGGTGAATACGATTTTGACAATTCTCAAAATGTTGACCGGAATCAGGAATTATGGAGAGCATTTTTGAGCAGAGATTTCGGTTTAGAGGATTACAGCTGTTTTTACTTACAACAATATGTACATAAATTTAAAAGTGAGGATTGCAATCACGACATACAATCTCACATAATCAGGATTGTCAGAGATGAAAACTTTCTGTCGAGAGAGACTGAGACATGGATGCGACGTTCTTTGGAGGACAAGACACTTCTACATATTTGCACTATTGCCGATACAATTCTCGATCTTCTCTGTGATGGTCTTGCATTTCCGCATTGCCATCCCCAAAGTAAATATTTATTTGTTCATTTATACGATTGTCCCCCACCCATCTACAACGGTGTAAATACAATATATATATATAATATTATATATATTATCTTCTTGTAATCTTTAATCATCTCAACAAGTAGTGTCCTCTGATCTGATGACAGATCCCCATATCATGGGACCTGTTTGAAGACTTGGAAGGAGATGACTTCTTCACGGCACTTCTTTTCGTCGGACTTCTGGTCGTCATCTTTCTTCACATGTTGGCTCTCATATTACCCATTACCACTTCTCTATGTGGCCATTTCGTGGAACCTGTTTTCGTTTTCGTGGCCAAATTCTTCGCAAGGACATCAGTGCAGAAGGCGTTTTTAGAGGACCATCCTTCCCTTTGTGTCGTCTTGGGAGGTAAATCATCATCGATCATGCAAGATCATCAGTAACATTTCATTTCGGGCTCAGACATTATCATTTTACACCGAGACAAATGGTGGCATTGTGCAGAATTGAAGAGCTTGCATGACATCAAAATCCATTTTCTGATTTGGAGATTTGTGGCTTTGCGACATTAAGAACTACACTTGGTTGCTGTTTGTTGTCAACTGTCAAGATCAGAGCTCATGTTTTCCAGGGATCATCTTGTCCATGTGGGTCGCAATCACGATCGCGACGATTGTATTTACAACTATCCTCTATTGTACAATCACTGCCTTCAGAGAGAAGCAGGACAAGATTAAGAGGTGCATGGAGAGCTCATCTGCTTGACCAACTGAATAAATGTATATTGAGGAATTAACTTCTCCCACCTGGCTATGTACAAACTGCCTTTTTGAACATATCACTTTCCCGCTTTTACAGGGAGTATTGTCTGAATCTTATTATGGGTTTTGCACAGCGTAGTTCTATACATATCTCCATTTAATCGTCTAATTATGGTTTCCAGAAGTCCTTCAAAGTACCATGTTGACTACTCTGTACATCAATATTATAGTCCGAGTTCTATTTACGTGATGACCGAGAAGTCAAGCCACAGTGGGATACTTACTCCTCCACGAAGTAAAAATCCGATCAAGAAGGGGGCAACAATTCCCGCCAATTTTCCGAATAAAGAAGCGATGCCCATCCCGGTGGCTCTGGCAGCGGTTGGGAAGACCTAAAAATACAATCTGAATATTCTGATGTTTCGAATCTCATCAAATCTAGGTTGCCAAAATGGCGGGAAAATCGGAAAAGGGTGTATCTACAACGAGAATAAATTACCTCGGGTGTATATGTGTAGTACGCAGCGTACATAATTTGTGAGAAGAAATTCACAAAGCAGATGCACACTATCACTAATGCCTGTGATGGCGTCATCATCACGTCACAACATCACGATGACGTCATACCTCGGAAGAACCCCCGACATAATTGAATGCGATCATGAGGCACCCACTGATGAGGCAACATGAGCTCATCGTCCATTTACGTCCCAAGAAAGATTCAACCTGAGTTTTCAATCCAATGAAACACAGAAATTTCCGAGAAAATAGAACGGAATTTCGGAGAAATTTCACACCATGAAAGCGCCCAAGATTGAGCCGGGGACACCGGCGATGTTGTAGATGAGTGTCGACAAATACGATTCCTTCAAACCTTGATTGTGCCTCATCTGTAATAATCTTGGAAGAAATAAATTAAATCCTAAAGAAATCAGATTTTCATTTTAATTCTTCATGACATTTTCGCCGGTTTGTTACCGCGCATTTTCGCGGTTGTTAAGGCGAGAGAATCTGTCAAAAGTGTAGGAAATACCAGTGAAGCCGAAGTTTGTGAACCACCAAAACGACCAGACTAACAACGTTGTCCATAGCAACGGCCTCTGCGTCAACCTCTTCAGTTTTGGGACCTTTTCTTGTCAGTCTACAACTACGATTTTTCCGCCCACCCCTCGCTCCCCCTCCCTCCCCGTGTTGATGTATTTGGTCAGTGACTGGGGTGTCAAATTGACAGGTGTACCGTTCCTGGAACTGATCTTGTTCATATTCTCCGCGGCTTTTTCCAGAAGACCCTTGCGTAATAGGTAGGGGGGTGATTCCAGGAACGTGAAGCGCACAACCCCAATGAAGAGGGAGAGGATACTGGAAATTCCGAATAAAATTCGCCAGCCTTTGTTATCATGTTCATCTACAACGATGATCAGGAGACTGACAGAAAATGTTGGAAATAAATATTTATTGTGAAAATTTAATTTTGAATAATTCTGAAAATGGGGGAAATTACCGGTAAATTGAGGTAAAATGAAATAACTGATTGTAGATGCGACAATTGATCCGACCGCCCAAAAGGTAGACAATAAGACCATCAATTGCCCCCTCCTTTTTTTCGGAACAAATTCTGAAAACACAGCTCCGTCCTGTACATCCTTAAATTTCCGCGAAATTTCTGAAATCGAGTTACGTACCACTGCGAGATTCCCGCCAGCGCCGAATCCGATGCAAAAAAGGGCGATTATTAGAAGCCACAAATTCGGTGAAAAGGTCGCTACAAGCCCAGCAAAACCTGTTTACATTGATATTTTGTCAGGTTGTAGAGAGATGTGCGGTTCAAATGATCGGTCCAGTCTCATTTTTGATCACATGGTAGATGTCATGCTGGGCTCTGCCACAGCACCACATCACCATCACTTTTTGAAAATCATTCTGTGCTATATTTAGTTTCTTGGAATATCTCTGAGACCTGAGGCTCCATCATTTTAGAAAGGCTTTGGACTTCTCATGTGATCATTTAAGAATCGACATCATTACCTCCAATAAGAAGGGTCGCAGAGAAGACGGGTTTTCGACCCCAGCGATCACTCGCCCAACCCCAAAAAAATGAGCCGAGACACATTCCAGAGAATTGTACGCTTGGTAGAACACCGACACATTCTGAAGGCAGCTGGATGTCATCAGATTGATGTCACGTACAAACTCTGCCCAGAGGAGAATCGGTGGAAATACAGACATTGAATTGGTGTTGTATAATGTCCATTGTATCACCGATAATACGTGTCCATATATTGTCTGTGTTGATCAGGTCTTCCATAATCCCAGATGTGAAGTTGAGTGATATAATTAAACAAAATCATCGAAAGAAACCTTGCATCCAGCCGAAACCACATAATATCAAGAGGTACACGTGAAATCTGCCAAGTGGAATCAGATCCATCATCGTTTTGTCTTTCTCGTCAGGATCCGTAATTGATTCTGTATCGTGGTGTGCATCATCACTTAAGAGGGGTTTTATGTCCGACATTGGTGAAGCGTGTGATTTTCACAGCTTGGATTTGGAACTGTGAAATCCCGGATTGATTTGCTGCGGAATGTTCCATGACGAATTTTACCCTTCTCCGCGTTAATTTCCCGCATTCTTCATCGATCACGAATTGCATGTGGATTTCTAGCTGAATCTGACGACTCACCCCCCAAAATCCGGCAAAAAGAATGCATCCCAGATCATCCTTTTGAGTGAAAGAAGAAGTATGTTTTTAAGCACTTCTTTCTCTTGAATGGTTGTTGTGCATTAATAGCTGGGTTTATTTTATGTTTTTTTCTGAGGATACGATTCTTTGCTGTTTTACCTGGCAGACATGCATTTGTACACCACCAGTTGCCATCCAATACACAGTAACATTAATATGTCACTCACAGCAACATAGCTGTAGTCACCGCAATTATCTTTCATTTTCAAAATCATACAAATCTGTGTCCTTTGCGCTACCTTGCAATTATAATTGTTGGCTAAGATGATGGATCCCTTTTTTAATTATGCATTATTATTACAAACACAGAGAGCTCTTTTGCTTGAGCACAGCAGAAAATCAATTGAAATGTTTTGTGTGGATTTATTCAATAAAGAAACAGGGAGAGCTGAGTTTGTCATAGAATTTTCTTTTAGGGCAAAAGTTGCAATTTTATATTATAGTGAAAAGTCAAATGAAAAATAGACCCAGCCTGACCACCTTAAATCAGGAGACTAACAACAACCAAATCAACCCCTCTTAAGCTGCTGCAATGCAAGCCAAAGCCTGAGAGGTCTATAGCGCCATAGAGGTCCTGGAGACACTGCAAGGAGAAAAAAGAGAATAAAGAAAGTGTCATTTTATACTGTTTTGTCATCCTCTGCATTTTTGGCCATGTACAGGATTGATGGAGAGAAAAAGGATTCCAACTGATCCCTAGTGATTATGATTGTCCTGGGGAAACTATTGATCATCTCCTGGAGTAAACCTAAGATTGGATCTGATAAGGAGAAAAAAGAGAATAAAGAAAGTGTCATTTTATACTGTTTTGTCATCCTCTGCATTTTTGGCCATGTACAGGATTGAGGGAGAGAAAAAGGATTCAAACTGATCCCTAGTGATTATGATTGTCCTGGGGAAACTATTGATCATCTCCTGGAGTAAACCTGAGATTGGATCTGGTATTACTAAATGATTTGGGTACATGATATTGATATAGACATGATAAACAATTATAAACAGAGAGTGAGGTCAAGAAAGCAAGAACTATGACACAATTTAATCCTCATCACAAATACCAATCAACCTTCTATGTGTTCATCACCAACAAGCAGCATCACAATCAATGCAAATGTCAAAACAGGGATTGTCTGCAGCACAAAGCATGACACCTGTTGTGTTTGGAAGATATGGTGCCTTGAAGCAGTGAGGAGCTTGTTTGATCAACACATGCTCCTTATCTGTTGATAAAGTGTATCCATGGGAGGACAGAATGATATCTTCACAGCTGGGATGCATGATGGCTTCTAGAAATAAATCCTTGAGAGTAAAGGTGTTTCTCAGTAACTCAATTCAAGCCCACATGTACTGAGTAATGATCTGTAATATTTAAAAATGGCTTTGAGCATCTATCTCACTGTCCCAATGTTAGAAGTTGACTCACACTGAAGGAATGCTGTAAGTCCAAAGAAGGGAAGAAACTGTTAGAACTAGAAAAACAAAAGACAGCTCTTGGGTGTTGGTGCTGCTTTAAGTGCGGGTTTATTTAGGCACTTTTGACGACAGGAGATGTCACAGACAATTGCCAATGAACAGGCATCAAAATCCTGTAAGTAGAACCGGAGATTTCTAGTGATTTTAAGAGTATCTTACCGCAAAATCTATCACAGTTAAGACACAATTATAGATGTGCGCAATTTATGCTCATTTCAGCAGATTTCTTGCGTTGCACTCTGAAACAAAGTTTTC